>QZGG01001862.1:0-51842 GCA_006409495.1 Sedum album
TTGAGATGCACTGAGGCGTTCACTTTTGGAACTCTCAACTTTCAAGCTGCCTTCTCTGGCGATAGAAGTTGCACCAACTTCTTCAAGTTTAAGGTTGATGAGCCTTTAAGGGATGTGGCTTCCTCAGCCAAACGTTTCCATTTCATAACATTCCTTTTCATCTCTTTACCCTTATCACCTTCCATTAGCTCTCTCACTAGCTTCTCAACTGCATTTCTCTTCACATCATTATCCAGCTCCATCCCAAATCCCCATTTATTGCAAGCAAACCAGCAATAGGTCGGTGATGATCGGCAAAAAATGGCCAACAGATAGTAGGAACTCCACCAACAATAGTTTCAAGCATTGAATTCCAACCAGTATGTGTCAAGAACCCACCAACAGCTGGATGGTTAAGTACTTGCATTTGTGGACACCAGCCAGCCATCATACCTCTACCTTTCGTTCTCTCCGTAAAATCCGGAGGTAGCATTGGTTCATCACCTGCCACCAAATCAGGCCTAATGATCCATAAGAAGTAGTAGTTACTGTTAGCTAGCCCCATTGCAAACTCCACAAGCTGTTCATGAGTCATAACGGCGGTGCTTCCAAAGTTCACGTATACAACTGAGTTTTTTTCTCTTTGATCGAGCCATGAAAGGCACTCCAACTCTTCTTTCCACAAGTTTGATTCCATTGTATGTAGAGGTGAATGCTTTGGAATGTTTTTTACTGCGAGACTTAAGGGACTCACACTAAGGACATTATCGTACATTCCAGACACTGCATTTAAGAGATCATGTTTCTAAGGCATCAAAGGTATTGATGACAAGTACATTTGCCTTCTTCGCTTTTTCCATAACATGAATCATGAAATTCAACATGATATCATCCGGGTTCGTTGTACGTACAAAACTAGGGAGATCTCTCAAAGAGAGTCCTTCCATCCCTGGAATGTTCAAGTTTAATTTGGTGTTCATATACCCATTAGAGAGTTGGGTAGCATCTGCATATAGTTAAATATATAGTTTTTTAGGGCTGAGATCAAGGATGACATGCAACATAAGTTTTGATTGTATGCGTAGGGACTAGGGAGCAAAGCTATACCTTTGAGTGGAACTAATTGTCTTTTGACAAGGTTTCCGTACTCGGCAAACCCAAGGAATGCACATGCCCCGAAAACACTAAATACGCATACCGGAATGCCTAGTTCTTCGCAATGTCTACGGCAAAGCTCATACCTAAATCAGTAATAATACACGTGACAGGAGGGTTCTCTTTCGGGGATGTTTGAGAGTCCCTCTGAAGCTTGGCAATGAGGCTCTTCAATGGGCCTGCACAAGTCTTGTTTGTAGACTCGCATAGGGAAGGGAGATCTTGGTTGGCATCTATATTGTTGGTGGTAGGCCATCAGGGATGGAATGGAACCTGAATCTTTTCAAGCCCTTTACGGCTGCTGGTCCCCGGGACTTAACAAGACGGTTAGGTTGTAGTCCGTATTCACAAATGTGATATGGAAGCCATGAAAGTTGAGGAGCTTTTGTTAGTTTGCATCATTGGATTGATATGGCCTTGGTATGGAATGGTATGCAAACTGCATGGGTTTTTTTGTATCAACATTTGCAGCTGAACTCATCTTTTCTCTCTAAGGTATTGACTCTCTCTTTTCTTGCTCTCTAAATTATCAGTTTGTTTTTCATCAATCAGTAGTGACCTCTATTTATGGAGCTTTGGAGGGCTTACAGCTGGCCTCAAAAAACCAACCATTTTTTGCAAACAATTTAAGCCAAACTCCAAGTAGTTACTAGGTCCAGTCATTGCAGTTATTCAGCAATAAATGTGACGACCCAAAATAGCTAATAGAATTTACAGAGGAGAGAGAATATAAATGAAGAACAGGATTCGAATCGCGACTCTCCACCATTCACTACCCTCGCCCTTCCACTATCTTGATTTACAACTAACCTATATTATCCGAATATCCTTTACGTTATCTTGAGTATGTGTTTAGGTTAATGGGGAAAACTTAGAAGAGTATCAAAAATTTAAGGGTTTTTTATCCATAACTATCCTTATAATAGGGCGTTTTTATATTTTTTTCATATTTTAATAATTAAAAAAATAAAAAATAAAAAATAAAAAATAAAAAATAAAAAATAAAAAATAAAAAATAAAAAATAAAAAATAAAAAATAAAAAATAAAAAATAAATTTAACTCACCCTTTTTAAATTTTGTTAAAATAAATTTTTTAAATTCTAATGAAACCCTATATTTTACGTAATTTCCTAATCAAAAATACATTTAACTCACCCTTTTTAAATTTTGTTAAAATAATTTTTTAAATTCTCCTGATTTTTCTAAATTTATTTATTTTTTATTATTTTTTTAATTATTAAAAAATGAAAAAAATATAAAAAATCAAAATTTAACGAAATAGTTAACGGAACTGCTGTTGGGTGGTTAAACCCTAACGGAAAAATTTATAAGGGTGTGTTTTGGTAAATAGACATTATAAGGGTGGTTGATGGAAAAGCGCCCTATTATAACGGTGGTTTTGGATAAAAAATTCTAAAATTTATGTAACATTTGAGCGTGATTTCAACCGTTGATTTATAATAATTCAATAGATAATATTTAAAGTAAAAAACTCACTTCCAACTCATTGTTTTTATTGCAAATCCAACTGCCAAATTTTATTAAAATCAATTTTAATATCAATCTTCAAATTATCAAAAATCAATGATAGATATTAAGACTATCTAAACCATAAAGTTTTCCTATCTATTTAATCCTGAACGGTAACCGTACCAAACCATAATCCCTAATTGTGC
Organism: Sedum album; assembly: GCA_006409495.1. Classification (NCBI taxonomy): domain Eukaryota; kingdom Viridiplantae; phylum Streptophyta; class Magnoliopsida; order Saxifragales; family Crassulaceae; genus Sedum; species Sedum album. Next base: position 2,812 of record QZGG01001862.1, read on the forward strand.
CAAACCCTGTGGGTCACTGGTAGACAACTGTTAAGATATGACAATATTGTTATTAAATATTGCATTATCTTCAAAAATAATACATTATCTTCAACCGTCGGTAAACCTATACCCTAAAGTATTTAATACCTTTTTGTAATATGCAAAATAAAATAAAAAACCTTTAAGTTTGTAAAACTATATTTTAAAAATATTTATCTTAAACAAGTTTTATTGGGATTAAGATCCAATGCAGCGAAAGCTATTTAATGCGAGCCAAAACTACGTAATTTTAGTAAAAGGTTCACTCAAAACTACGTAGGGTTATAGAAAAAACGTCGAAACGACGTCGTTTTTACCCTCGCATCAAATAGATGCGCAATACCGGATATTCCGTTTTATTGTGCCTGTCATGGTTAAAGACCCCGACATCTAAAATGAAAACTATTTGTTGAATATAAAATAACATGAGCTACATATTTAATTCCTAAAGCTGATGGTATTGAATGCAAAATTTATCATCCCCATTTTTAATTTTTACGAAATTTTCTTTTGCTAAAATTATCTTCAAAAATCAATCGTGTTTATTAAGACGGATTAGGTTCAAATGAGATGACTATCTATGTGTGAAACAAGAAGACTTCATCTCATCCATTCATTTTATTAAATCTAATGGATGTGGTTTAAAACTATTTTTCTCAACCACCCCCGTGTTTTGCACACACTTGTCCCCCAATTTAATTAAAAATGAATTAATCATAACCGTTAGATTATTAAAATCAACGTGTAAGATTTTGTCTCACCGTCTCACAAAATTCCTTTGTCTCACAGGAAGCCAACCCTATTAAGACGAAAATATGTTTATATTTAAAGTAATAAAAGTGACGACAAATTTCTCCCATATATTTTGATTCTTTGAAATATTAAAAAAATTGGAGTTATTTTCAAAAACTTTGTATTTAAAATTTTCATTAGTTACGTAGATTTTGTTGAAAATCATATATATATTAAAAGGATGTATGATTGGACACGTGTCGTCGTGTAAGCAATTTGGCCTATGTATCATTTTTTTAGAATTTTGAATTCTTTTTCCCTTTTTTCTGATTGGCTAGCTTTTTTGAATAATAATATTTAATGGGAATCATTGAAATTGGAATTAAAATATTTAACACATGTAAAATAATTCGTGTGAATATTCTGGCAGCATCATCAAATATTTAATACTATTGTCAACTATGGAAACAATTATAGTCAAATATTTCATGTAAATATTTTGGCAGCATGTGTCGAATACAGAATATTACAGATTCGGAAATATTTCATGATTATATGGGAATACATTTCGTTAAATCCCTTTTTCTGATTGGCTGACTTGTATTTTCAATTAATTAAATACATTTCGTTAAATCCATCACCCCGCGCACAGCGCGGGTCAATACCTAGTATGCTTATTACAATCAACGTTTTTTATTAACATAAATATCTAGTGCAAATAAAATCATATTGTCGACGAATATAATTTCAACCAAAATTTCTTACTTTTTTTCTAGTGAAATTTTGAGAAATGTTATGATCAGGAGAGAAAAAAGACTAACTTAAACTCTTTAAGTGAAATAGCAGTAGGGTAATAAACAAATAGAGTAGAATAAAAATTAAAATTGCCACATTTTGTTTATCAAATAGGGTAATCTGAGAATTCGATTAGAACGGACTCCAAATGTGCCAACCAAAACTCTTTTTTATAAACATGTAAACAAGAATTGGAAACTACCAAATCAGCAAAGTCTCAGAATGCTATTGTTTGGAAGTTGATTTATACGTATATATAACATCATAAGAATGTAACACATTTTCATCACTCATGTTCCGGAATCGAATCCTAAAGCAAGAGTGGTGAAATTCTAATATTAGATTCATCAGAATAAATAGCCTTACTGACCTATAAATATACAAGCATCATTCATGTGATGAACTTCAAGAAATGCCTAAATGCCGGTATGGAAACCGGCCTGAAGGATTATCTGGGGCCGGATAATGTTTCAGCTTGAAGATTATCCGTAGAGTCTAGGATCCAAACTGTTGTTTGTAGATGTAACGTCGAGGTATCTGACATTCGCAAGCAGTTCCCCATCTTTCCGCAAGTCCATAACCTTCAAGCAAGAAGGGTATATCCAACATCTTGGGTCTTCGAATCGGAGAATTTTGTGTGCATAATAATGCAACTTGTATCATCTGTTCCACTTCATTTGTGTTATAGTTCCCTTGCATATTAACATCTATTATTTCTTCTAGTCTCCTATCCTCGAAAAGTACTTTCACCTGAAATATGAAACAATTCAAGCATTCCGGACATTATCATGTAAAATAGTTATTTGTAAAGTTAGAAGCATACCCAATCAAGAAGACAGACATCATGATCATTGGCAAGGCGAGCGAGATCAAATGCTCGTTGGCCGGTGATAAGTTCGAGCAACATGACTCCATATCCAAATACATCAGTTTTATCTGAGAATTTTCCGGTGCTTAAATACTCCGGTGCAATGTGCCCAATTGTTCCACACACAGCGCTTGTTACATGTGTTTCCTTGTGATCAATACGTCCTGCCAAACCAAAGTCACCTACAACAGGTTCGAATTCTTCGTCTAGAAATATGTTAGCGGCCTTAACATCCCGGTGAATAACTTTAACTTCACAATGATTGTGCATATAAGCAAGCCCCCTTGCTGATCCTAGCGCAATCCGCTTCCTGATTGACCAATCCAGTGCATCCTGATCTTCCGAACGCTCTAATATATCACAAATTTACGAAAGTATAATCAGATTAACAATTCCTAAAATATGAAAATTCATAACACATTAACGAAGGATTGCCTCTTAAGCGTGATGCCAAAGAGCCATTTGCCATGTATGGATACACGAGCATCAGTTCAGTCTTTATAATGCAAAACCCGCGTAAACGAAGTAAGTTCCGGTGAAAAGCCATGTTAGAAAATTCTATTTCATTCCAAAAGCTCTGCTTCCAGTGTTGGTTGAACTCGCGATTTTTTGCTAATCTTTTCACCGCAATTAAAGTTCCATCAGCTAGTCGACCTTCGAAAACCCTTGTGAATCCACCTAAGGGAAGTCTTTTCTTGTAGCTGAAATTATCCGTTGCGACTTGAAGTTCATGTAGCGAAAACTGCTCGAGCTGCCCGAAGGACACTTCAGGATATTCTTCAGCTGGAAATGAAATTGCATATGTGAATGTTCTTTCAGCAAAATCTTTAAAATTACCATAAACTTAACTAACCAGGAACATCGGCGAAAGCGTCCTGCCGCTTTCGTCTAAGTCGACCGCAGCATCCCATCGCGGCGACAGAGACAATCACAGTGAGGCTCAACTGCAAAGGGTGACATTACTTACTATATATCACAATCCATCAAACTATGATTTTCTTCCAATGACGCGTTTTGATCAATTATCAAATCAAACACCATTTTACACGTCTGGACATTAAGTCAAGAAACAAGTCAATAATTCCAAGCTTTACAAAAAGTCCAAAATGTGGGAAATTTCCAAGCTTGATCATTAAATTCCATACAAAAACTAAAACCCAGAAAAAACAAATAAAACTCAAACATCTGTCCATAAACATCATATGATTTCACATGTTTAATTTCATCAGGTCGGCTTTAATCGAACAAATTAAAATTATTAAAATTTCTGTTTACTATTAGTAATTAGTAACATTAGTGTTTAAGGTAAAAAAATTTATTAGAGTACTTCTAAATTTCTACAGAATGAATTTAGTAATTATCAACTTGAGCCTACTCTATAAATATAGATTTATGTGTCAGCCAACTTTCTATTCACCATCCGAGCCAGTTCGATTCAAGTTTGCTCATAAGGTACTGTTAAATCTCTAGGCATGTTATGTTTTAATTTTTGCCATAAATTTCTAGCTAAATGTTGCGAGTATAAGTACAATCTCGTTTTGATGTTTTTTACTGTTATCGTACGACGTGATGTCTAAACCCTATAATTAGCTACTGTTGCACCTGATTGGGTTTTTTACGGATTTAATAGGTTAATGAGAGCATGTGGCTACTGCATTTATATCACAATTATAAAGGCGTGTGAATCTGATCAGATTTTCTAGCAAATTAAGTCATGCCTGAATTTGAAGTAATTGGTTACTCTATCTCAATCTAATATACTAAACAAATGCATATATTTTGAGCACGGTTAAGTCATGAATTTTGAAAATATAAGCTGAAAATATTTTTGTATATTCAAAACCCTAACATATGTAAAATATTATCACATGAATTGGAGTTTGAAGTCATACATTGTTGTCATTCTTTAGCATATTTTTTTCTTGGAAAGTCTTTTTCTAAAACTCAATCTTCATCGAGTTTTGCAGCTCTAAGCAAGTCATGTCTCGTAAAGAAAAAGAAGTAGTTCGTGAAGGAAAATCCTCGCAGGTCGCAGACAGGTCTTATTCAAGCAACAGAAACAGCAATACAAAAACATTGAGGGATTGGGTTCCACAGGATGATGGCATTAATGTTGGACCTCTATCGAAGGAAGACACATCCGCGTATATCAACAGTGTTCTTTACGGCCCGAGGACTAAGAAAAGACTTCCTGTATTCGCTGCAATCTGTCCAGATGAAGATGTCTCCAGCAGCAACATCAAAACCTCTGCCTCTAATCTTCCAAATTCCGCAACCAAGAAGTAGATAGCTGCTTTATCTTTACACTCAAGTCTCCATAACTACACTACACTAACTACATGTTCGTTTAGGACTAAGAAGAGACATACTGTTTTTGCTAATACGTAAATGTCTATGTTTTAAATCTTTTTTGTCACATTCATGACTATAAATTTCTATTTTCCTGAATTTTCCAACGGCTCGAGTTTGAGTTCCATTGTCCATGTCAATAATTTAATGTTCGAGTTTTATTAATTAATTTCATGCTTCTGCTAACTTTTTTAATGTTTGTACTGCAGATCATCTCTAAAAGCTGACATTTGTGAAATGTGAGTAACTTACTTCACAATTGAATAAGTTTTTTTAGTTAAATTGAGGTTTTTGTTTTCGGTTGTATGAACGGTAGCTTACGTGTATTGTCACTTTAAGTGTATGACTAGAAATGAACTATTTTTAAAACCAGCCCGGAGTTTTATTTTCGGTATAATTATATAGAGGTTGTATCTTGTGGATCCATCTAATTTGGTGAACTCATGGATTCCCTCTCACATCCGTTGATTGTATTTTTTGGACGCACCAGATTGCGCCACGTATGTGCATTTGTCGTGTGCACGTCACGTGTGCACATGACAAATGCACACGTGCAAGTCACATGCTTCATTAATGCGTTGACACAATCCGGTACGTCCAAAAAATGCAATCAACGGATGCAAGAGGGATCATACATTTCCTAATTATATATTCAATGTGAAATGTGAATTATCATATTCAATATGAACTCTTCTCCATAGTTTTTGTCAAATTGGCCCATACTCGTGCGCTGTCACAACTTTTTATTGTGTGCAACTTGTGAAAACCTTCCAGGCTTGTGCCAAGCGAGTTGAGAGTGATGAGACTGGTCATAAGCACGGCACTGGGCAGTATTTCGACTACTGGTCATGTGTAGACCAATGTGTATGTTTCTGTTAACCATTACATTTCCCATTATATCACTCGGCTGATTACTGTCAATTTGATGTTCAGGTTGCGCCAAAAGTCATCACAAAGTTGAAATAATAGGGGTGCTCATAGAGCACTTATTTTGAAATTATAAATTCATGAAAGAGGATGAAGGAACCTTTCGATCAGATTCTGCACACTGAATCAATTGTGCACTTATCTCATTTCCAAATAATCAGTGCTACTACTTTTCCATTTGTGTAGCACACTGACACATTACAATTGTGTTTCATTGTGTACTTGGAGTATGTAAGCTTCATTTTTTGTTACATGCAATTTTTTGATGTAGCCAGCCTTTGAAGCGGTGTATTTTGCGAAGAGAATCCCAGCAGTAGGTTCAAAGCATCTGCATCAGGCATAATTTTTTCTTAGATTTGTGTCTGAGCGTTGACGGAACCTTTCTGCTGCAGGTTTTTCCTTCAAATAAACAGAAAAGTGCAGAGATGTTAAGAAGATACCGATTTCAAGTTTGAAAAAGAGCTTCACCCACAGAACAAAAGTCGCCACAAGTTCCTTAATACCACGAGGTCACATTTCATTCCACAGTTCCCCCTGTGAAACCATCATTATCATCCTTATCTAAGAAGTAAGCTGATTTGCTTCCTTCATGGAAGAAAATTATTTTGCCTGGTGTTACCCATAAACCAACTCATTCAGTATATGTACACCTCCACTTCTCTAAACATTGACAGTAATGCTACATCAAAGAAGGTAAACCATTTTGCTTATGTACCATTTCATAGAATGTTTCTTTGTCAATAAGTGATGTGATTTGATAAGCTTCATGTTTAGCTTTCGCTGACTGTATCCCCATCAAACTTCGGACAGGTTGTGACAGATAACACTGATGTAAAGCCATCACTAACACTTGTGCAAAAGGATGGATAGATTTGTTGTACACTTGTTGATCCTGGACATCAATGCTTGCTGTCATGGTATGATTTTTACCAAAAGTGGTCGACTAGTCTTTTGTCTTTTTTGCATTTTACTTAGAGTTTCATCTGACCAAGGTTTCCAAAATAAAGCTAAAGAAAAGGTTCTTTATGTATATATATTCTTGCTTTACACAGTAAATCCAAGCAAACATTTATATAAAATTCAGTGACAAGTTCTATCATGTGTGTTCTCTTTAAATTAAATCGAAGGAATGTAGGAAGACTTTTACAAAAGATCGAAGACAGGGCCCTTATGTATTAATTCCTATTACTCAGAACATTTAAAGACAGAGTCATGGTGATATTTAAATACTGGAATATTGTAAATATTGGGAAAGGAATTAAAGCTTACCCAACTGACCCTTGATATGCAAATGCCTCATCCTTTCCTATGATATTTATGTGATCTGTTTAATTATTTACCCTAAAGACAAATTTGTGAAAATGCAGGTTGCTTCGAAAAGTGAGCTAATGATAAGATTGTGGTTGGCCATCTTCAGCCAAATGCCCCATCAGGTAAGTGGGAAAAGTATTTATGAGGGGAAAGAAACATAGAGAAAATAACTCTCTTTTTATTAAAACACATTGTTGTTAAATAAGCTGAAAAAGAGAGGAAATTATAAAGTAATCAATCAGATGATCGTATTCTACTAATTAAGCATCTTCTTATAGATGTGTCATAAAGAGGCTAATGCTACTGCAATATTTGCCTTAGGAGTAAGCTTTTTGATCACGAATCTAGGGTGAAGGCTTGTTTCTTTTAGAGGGTGGACGACTCTTTATTACCTCGTGGGTGATTTGGTATGTTGATTTATCATCATCATCTGATTCTGATACCATCAGTCTCTTCACTTTGTTTGGGTGGACGATTGTTTCTGATTAAAATTTATCTAGTAACTTCTATTACTTTCGGTAGGGGTAATGCTTTCGACGACGAAGAAAAAGCTTTGCCGAGAATATCAATCATCGCCGAGAGGATAGCAAGGACTTCGAGGATGCCATCAGCTTGTGCATGGAATGCGACATCGGCATTTTGATTGAATACGCGGAGTGGGAGAAGTTTCAGAACAACTTGGACAGACTCGATCGATTTAGGAGCGGGTCTTGATAGTGGTTGTTTACAGAAATCATGTTATTTGGTTCTAGTATGAATATATGTGAGGCTTTTGATCGTTCGAGCATCCCAAATATAGATAAACTATGCAGGATTCAGAGAGTCTATGATAGATCTACTTGAGCGGCTGCTAGTGCTGAAGATGGACTCATCCTTCATGAAAGAAAGAAAATTTATTTAGTTTGCTAGAGGTAATACTCCAATAGCATTTTGCTACTGATTTCTCTATTCTACCTTAACTGTCAAAATATTTCATAATACATATTTTCTAATTTGTTATGCAGCTATCTTTGAGGATACGACACAAATATTATAGAATCTTATTACCATAGTTGAAGGATGAAAGAATCTGACTTTTAGAGGAATAGAAAGAGACGGAAATTAGTTTGGTTCTAGGTGATGTAAATTCATTATTATCCAAGATGCCGAAGAAACTCACAAATCGTTTTAGAATTTAGAAAGATATGGTTCATATGAGTATGTTTACGAACCCATTTGTAGTCAAACTTGTTCTATTGATTGATTTTTTGTATTATTATTATAATTTATACGTCTCATATCAATTTGAGTTTTAATGATTTATTTTTTGTATGTTTTTAGATTGGATAGTGCTACTTTTAATGAGGATAACTTCATTTCCTGATTAATTTCTTTTAGCTTGGAACATTTGTTCGAAACTGATTTTAGTATGACGAGACTTGAGATTATAAATAGTCAAATGTTGTCTTTAACCATAAATTGGATGGCATCCGTCAAGTTGTTTCTGATTCTTAGCGGCCCTTGCGTCCCAGAGTGTAGTATGCACTTGAAGTGAAACATAAATTTTTAGATTAAGACTGATTTTGTTGAGTTGTGCAGTTTTCTAAAGACGAATTTTATTATAGAAATGAGAAACTTTAACATGAGGATGAACTTACACATTATACTCAATCATTCTCTTACTCAAGATGTTATACTCACATCACAAGACTCTTATTTATACTACTACATTTATGAAATGGATGTTTGAGATTAATATCATCCAATGGTCCAAATAACCTCTAGAAATATCTTGATAAAATATATTCTTCATGTATTCTCTACCTTTTGTAGAAAACTTAAAATTATTTCTATTTTGTCTCAATCTGGACTTGAGCTTTAACTAATTAATCATTCAAATGATACGACCCAATTATGTAGTGATTACTCAATAGATTTCCCTACAATCGTTTTAAGAAAGAAGACAGTCGCGGTGGCAGAGCCAAAATCACAGTGAGGCTCAACAGCAGAGGGTGACATTAGTTTGTATATATCCCAATCCATCAAACTGGGATTTTATTCCAATGACGCCTTATCAATCAATAAATCAAACATCATTCCACACCTCTGGACATTAAGTCAATAATTCCAAGCAACACTTGAAGTCCAAAATGTAGGGAATTCCCAAGCTTGATCATTAAATTCCGTACAAAAACTAAAACCCAGAAAATACTCAACTATTGATCGATAAACATCACATGATTTCACATGCCAAATTTCATCAGCTCAGCTTTAATAGAACAATAAATATATTTAATTTGGGTTTAGTAGTAGTAACATTAGTGTTTAAGAAAAAATAAATCCAATAGGGTTAAGTTCTAGGAGGACATTAAATATTTGTAAGATGGAAGACAAAATCTCAACCATTGATTTGATTAATCTGACGGTTGAGATTAAAATGGTTTTTATTAAAGTTGGCGGTTGGATTTGCGAAAAACACGGGGCGATTGGATTTGGAGGTTTTTTATTTTAAATCTCATCCGTTGGATGATTAAAAATCAACGGTTGAGATCGTGTCCTTCGGTTTCACAAATGATTGATTGTCCTCCTTTATCTTTATCCAAATCCAATATATTAAATTATATTTTAGAAATATATTATTTCTAAAACTCTTCAGATAGGATTTAGTAATTATCAACTTGGGCCTTACTCTATAAAAATAGAGTTATGTGTCGTTTTCAACAGAGTTTCTATTCACCATCCGAACCAGTTCAATTCAATTTTGCGCACAAAGGCACTGTTAAATTTCTACGTATGTTATGTTTTATATGATTTGTATATGAAAACCCCTGGCCTGTTAAGTAACCTGAATTTTTGATAATCTGAACACATTGGTTCTTGTTTTTTATACTTGACAGATTTGCTTCAAGGAAAGTCTTTTCTGAAACTCCATCTTCATCGAGTGTAGCAGCTCTAGGCAAGCAATGTCACGTAAAGAAGTAGTTCGCGATGGAAAATCCCCGCAGGTTGCCGACATGTCTAATTCAAACAACAGTAACAGTACCACAAAAACATTAAAGGATTGGGTTCCACAGGATGATGGCATTGATGTTGGACCTCTATCGAAGGAAGACACGTCCGCATATATCAACAATGTTCTGTACGGCCCGAGGACTAAGAAGAGACTTCCTGTATTCGCTGCAATCTGTCCAGATGAAGATGTCTCTAGCAGCATCAACAACTCCTCTGCCTCTAATCTTCCAAGTTCCGCAACCAAGAAGTAGTTACTAGTTAGCTGCATTATCTTTACACTCAAGTCACCATAACTGAACTAGTCTGACTACATGTTCCTTTTGATTTCACTGTCACATGCTGTTTTTACTAATACCTAAAGGCTAAAGGTAGTGTTGCTTATACGGTCGATGATTTAAGTCTTTCTGAATGCATACTTAATTATAAATTTTTATTTTTCCTGATGTTTCATACGACTCAAATTCACAAATTATGATTCAAATCGAATGCAGTAATAACAATTTGCAGTATTTTCATGTGTCATCTCAATAAAATATTCATGTTTGAACTTAATTTGGGCTTCAATATGGGCCTCTAGGTGATGCTGATATGTGTTATTCGGCCCATTGTCGGCCCATTGTCGGCCCAGTACGGAGCAGCTTAACATGTGCACTAAGTGGAATACGCTATAGAAAGTGGAGAGCTTTTCCGATCTCGATAATCGAATACAAGGTGAGCCGATGTTGTTTCTCTTCTCCGATCTGATTTCAGTTTTCTTAAACGATGGTGTTTATTGATTATGTTAATTTTGATTGAAATTATTGATTAAGAAATATTTGATGCTGTTGACTTGAAACAAGTTTTTTAATGGTTTTGTTAATTATTACTTCTTACATAATATGAAATTTTTAGGATTATTATACAATTAATTTCAAGCTTTTGCTAACTTTTGTAATGCTGGTATTGCAGATAAGCCCTAAAAGCAGACATTTGTGAAATGTGAGTACCTTCTTGATTGAATTGGTTTTTTATAGTTAACATGAGGTTTATGTTTTTGTTTTGGGTTTATGTGTATGAATCATGAATGGTAACTTGCGGGCTGTGAATGGGTTCATTGGTGCGACGGAAATGAACTATTTTTAAAACCAGCATTGAGTTTCATTTGTGATATTTATATTCAATGTGAAATGTGAATTGGGTCATGTTAAGGTTATTTATACGCTGATGGCGTGCTATGTGGTAATGAGCTTGTGTTTGAAAGCGCTCCGAATTTATATTATTTTTTGATCTGGCTTGTTATTTTTCTTTTTACTGACACATAAGGTGAAAGGGATTGAATTAGTTTAGCTAGGTTTGAGTACTTATCACAGAGGCAAGCTTTTTGATTCTACGTGCTTTTTAGGTTAATGCCTTTTATATGAATTACTTTATACTGAGATCATTAGAATATATTAGCTTCATTAGGATTCAAACTATCATCATTGGTCATTTGTTTTCGTGCAATTTGATGAAGGGCGGATGAGGAAGTGTCTGATCCAAAGAAGTACCTTGAAGATGGTTGTGTGCCCAAGTGTGTGAAACCACTACGTGCTTATCAGGTGCTGATCGAATAAACGGCCATGAGATTTTCTTTTTTCATGTCATGGATATGAACTTGGATTTTCCCTTATTAATCTGTTCTCCTTTATTTAACCTGAGATAACTGCATTGATATTCATGCGCTGTCAGTTGTCACAACCTTTATAGTGTGCAACTTTTGAAAAACTTTCAGGCTTGTGCCAAGAGAGTTGAAAGTGATGACACTGGCCATAAGCACTGCACTGGGCAGTATTTCGACTACTGGTCATGTGTCGATCAATGTGTAAGTTTCTGTTTCCCATTTCTTTTCCTATTGTATCACACGGCTGATTACTGTCAATTTGACATTCAGGTTGCGCCAAAAGTCTTCACAAAGTTGAAATGATTGCGGTGCAAATAGAGGATGAAGGAACCTTTTGATCAGATTTTGCACATCGATCAGTCATGCTTTTACTAACGCAACCAATCCTTTTGAATCTCATTTTCAAATAAGAATTAGTACTACAACTTTTCTATGTGTAGCACTGACATATTACAATTGTGTTTCATTGTGTACTTGGAGTATGAAAGCTTCATTTATTGTAATATGCAATTTTTTTGATGTAGCCTTTGAAACGTGTATATTGCAAAGAGAGCTCAGTGGTAGGTTTAAAGCAACAGCCATAATACATTGTCACTATAGAAAATCAAGCTGTGTATTGACATTTAACATGAAGAAACTAAGCTCCTCAAATATTGGCATCAAAACTTGTCATACATATGCTTGGTCAAAAAATGTCAACCATTGACTACAACACAACACCTTATATACGCTTAAAGACATTGTAGGTTCATCTTCAAAAATTGGTTCATTTGGCAATGGAACACATCCAAGCATCCCTCGTACACAACAGCATCGTCTCCACCCTACATTAAAAAAGGCAATGTGTTACAACATATCACTAGGAAAATAGTTTCAAGTGCTTCATATACATATCCACCAATAATACTGGAATTACAGCTAAAGTGACCGTCCTCTTAAATATTTGCTTCCTAGTTACCATGCTTGCCTATGATGTGCTTGCCAATGACATACCAAAGGATCATATACAATGTCGACTGTGGTTGATAATCGCCAGCAAAAATAAGTTACTGATCCTTCCTCACGTAATATTTTCCGTTCAACACATGCTGCAACTAGTTTTCTATCAAGAGATTCCTAAAGAAGACGCAATCTATACATGGCCAAACCTTTATGTTAATACTATCATACATATTAGAGAACTTACATCCTCAAAAGACAGAAGAAGCATACATCCAATAGAAACTTTAAAAAATACAAGAAATCTCTGACAATATCAACCATTTCTCACATTAACATAGCAATACACCTGTCCACATGTTATGTATTCTTCCAATTAAGTTAACTGATCCCCAAAATTGGTTTCTTCGAGGCTGGCGCTTAATGTGTATTTACGTGTATTGGGTATGCAACGCCAATTGTCACTGACTTCTTTAGTCACGTATTGGGTATGCAACGCCAATTGTCACTGACTTCTTTAGTCACACGGGTTAGGAGGAAAAAGAATCGTCAACCAAAGAAGTGATTAAAAGGTAGCTGATACAATGGAAATGGAAGAATTACCTGATACACATTTCTCCTACACTTTGTTTCGTAATGAAGCTTTTCCACTCGAGGAGACTGGCAAAGCAAGGATGCAGGAATCTGAAAATTTTCTTGTTTCATTAGAGCTATGGAGAACAATGGCAGCCTTTGAAGTTTCACACTCGTATGAGCTCCTATCATACAGATATGTGTATTTACGGGCTATTGATTGTTTCAGTCTTGATCTCCTTCTGCTGTACTTAAACATGTACTGATAAGAACTTCCATCAACATCAGACCTCTTTTTTCTTCTAACATAGATGAACTTTAATTCAGGCTTTGGCAGGTCTAATTCCTTCCTATTTAAAGGCTCAGAATCCATACTGTTATTTGAACTTCCTTGTCCTTCTTTCAGGACCCCATCTATATAATCATCATTGGCATCATACACCTTGTTGTAAGAAGCATTGAACCGTGACCCACCAACACAATGTCTCTGCCTAAAAGCAGACATCTTGCCAGAATATTTCCCAACCCGCCTTTGCTTTATATCCATATGACTAGAACTCGCCGGCCCTAAATTCCTTGTGATCCTAGGAGAACTATTCATTACGCGATGCAATTGAAATGCCAACTCAGCATCATCATCTCCCCTTCTCTTTTCACCAAATCCAGCACGCGAACTAATCCTACCGTATTCCTTTCCAACTAAAGCTCGGCACATAGCCTTCTCTCTAGCCTTAAATGCCAACTGCGGCTTTGAAACTAACCGACTCTTATTCGCCACTGAATAATCCACGTCATTTGCACTTCCCTCCGTCAACCTCATCCCACTACCTAAATAATTACTAATCCTCCTGTTTCCATTTTGTACATCACGCAACTTCTTCACTTTACTCGGTAACCAGCAATCCACACAAACCTCCGAACTCCTCCAATCAAAATAACTCCAAGGCGGAAACTCACCAAACTTAGAAACACACTCCTTATGAATACAACAACAACACTCACCACATTTAAACCTCGCCTCCTCACCACCAACCTCTCCTAAACAATACGTACACATCACACCACGCGAACATCGCTTGTAACACCTCCGACACAAAAGCACAATACGCCACTCACTTTTCAAAGTCCGAAGCCTATCCTTACCGTCACTGGTGTTGATTCTGAATCCGCAGCTATGACAATCAGCAAGGTTCGGTAAATCTCTCGTTTTCTTAAACTGAGTATCAGCATCGGCACAGATATCGACGATGCTGGCGGTACCATTCTCCTCATCCTCCACCGCGGCTGCAACCGGTGGATCGGATTGATGAAATTCGTCAGCCGGTGGGTCTGACATGATCAATTCGATCACGTATTGACGTGAATTTGAAGTGAAATCGATCGAATGAGGCGCGATCGGTTTCGATAATTTCTAGGGTTTTGAAAATCAGTGAGTTGGGGACTAATTGGGGATTTTGACGAGTATGGCGGAAATTAATTGTCCAAAAACTGAAAATATTTTCAATTTTGCTGAAGCCCATTTGTGGCCTTATTGGGCCGATGATTGAAAAATTGAATTACCAAGATCAACGTATTAATGTAAAGGATGATCTCAACCACTGATTTTTAGTAAAATTGTTAAAATACATCTATATTGGTAGCCGTCAATAATTAATAGTTCATATTTTTTACAAATTCAATCATTTAATTAATTAAAAACTAATTCTAATCTCAACCGTTTAATTAATCAAATCTTCGATCAAATTTGAAGAGGTGGTTTTGTTGAAGTTTAGGTATTGGGCGTATGGTTTTCGACAAAAAACCTCAAAATTATGTCCTCACAAAATTTATAATCTCTAAACCAACTCAAAGCCCTAAGGTATGGAGTTCGCTGCTGCTTTCTCTCTTTTGAGATAGAAGTTTTTGTCTGTCTAACAGAAAGTTTTGACGGACGAATTTCTACTACGAAATGACTACAATTAGATATTTGATTTGTCCGTCATCACTTTTTTATTCATATCTACGTATATAACTATTTATGTTTGGAAAAATACTGTACCAAATTATTTAGTAATATTATATAAAAATCGGTGAAATTAATTAGCTTTGATTTTTAAACAAATTAACTGTTGAATGAGTTTAAATAATTGGAGTGATAAATGAATAAAAGTTAGATAAGCATTTGATTGATGTCTCGGCGATTGTCCGTGAAACACATTCTACTTTTGCGCTGGAATCCGCAGTGTCACACGACGACGACGACTATGACTACATCGGCGACAACAACAACATCATCAACACCAGAAAGCAGCTAACTCAAACCAGCCGACTTTCTGTTTTTTCCTGAAGGTAGTAAACAATTACTAAAACCTCCTTAAAGCAGTTAGTTTTTAGTGTGTCGGCAGAGGTTGTAGATCTGTATATTTTAATGCGTTTTCTGGTCAAATATTGAAGCGTTTTGGTATTTGGTGAGATGGGGTGTGTGAATGATTTGAGCTTGTTGCCATTTTGTTAGGGCTTTCTGTATTCGAGTTTCAGATTTGGATTGAGATTGAAGGTTTGGTGACATAGTTGTTTTCCAGATCTTGGTCATTAGTTTAGGTCTTTAGGATGTGGTGTGCTGATTCTTGAGTGAGCTTTACCTCCTACTACAGTATGTTGACATTTCAAAACTATAAAAAAATTGAGATAGTTGCAATATTTAGTAAATAGTTACATGTTGGAAGCTTTATCTGTTTTGTTTTTTGTTTAAGAATCTCAGTGTTCAATTGTGTTTTAAAACGTACTTGTCTGATTTTTAATGCTGTTGTATTCCTGTTGCAGTGTTTAAGTACGAGCCTTATGGAGGTTGGTCAAAGAATATGATAGATAGGTGTGGTATTCAAGTGTGAAAATGTCGTTTCGTAGCATATTCCGTGATGTGAGGGATAGTTTTGGGAGTTTGTCTAGACGGAGTTTTGATGTGAGGCTGTTAGGCAGCCACCATCGTGGAAAATCTCATGGATCAGTTCAAGAGCTGCATGAGCAGCCTGAAATAGTACAAAACAGTCGGTGGGCTAATCTCCCTCCAGAGCTTCTCCTTGATGTGATAAAGAGGTTAGAGGAGAGTGAGAGTACTTGGCCAGCAAGAAAGCATGTTGTCGCTTGCGCTGCCGTGTGCAGATCATGGCGGTTCATGTGCAAAGAAATTGTTAGAAGCCCTAAACTTTGCGGAAAGCTTACGTTTCCTGTCTCACTGAAGCAGGTATGTTACTATTACAGATTTTGATTTATTTACATTCACATTGGTTAATTGCGAAGTCTATTTACCTCTATTTTTTAATATGATTATCAGCCTGGCTCTCGTGATGGAACTATTCAGTGCTTTATAAAACGTGACAAAGCCAACTTGACATACCATCTTTTCCTTTGCCTGAGCCCTGGTAAGTGTTTAAATTTAGCAATGTCGTAAAATCATTGGGTGCACTTATTTTATTTGTTTATTTCACAAACTTGTTTAATTTGGGGTTTGGTTTGGCAGCCTTGCTTGTCGAGAACGGCAAGTTCCTTCTATCTGCTAAGAGGAATAGGAGAATGACTTGCACCGAGTATATTATCTCAATGGATGCAGACAATATTTCACGTTCCAGCACTACATATATTGGGAAGCTAAGGTAACTTGGACGCATGTAGAAATAGTGAAATACCAATCCTATGTCCTCTTGGCACCAAATTCATGTGGTTTTACTGAGGTTGATGGTGTTATCTTTCAGGTCTAATTTTCTTGGCACCAAATTCATTATATATGACACTCAACCACCTCAATCATGCACTCATACTCCCTTGTCCTCTGGGCGAACCAGTCGAAGATTTCTTTCCAAAAAGGTTTCTCCAAAAGTCCCATCTGGCAGCTACAACATAGCTCAAGTTACTTATGATCTGAATGTTCTTGGCACAAGAGGACCGCGCAGGATGAACTGCATCATGCACTCTATCCTTGTCTCAGCTCTAGATGTTGGTGGTAGTGTCCCAGGGCAGCCAGAACTAATGCCTCGCTACCTTGAAGACTCTTTCAGAAGCATATCCTTCTCTAAATCAATGGACTGTTCCACTGACTTTAGCAGCTCAAGGTTTTCTGAAATCGGGGCTGGTGACGAAGATGAAAATAGCAAATCTAGATCACTGATTTTGAAGAACAAGACCCCAAGGTGGCATGAACAACTGCAATGCTGGTGCTTAAATTTCCGAGGGAGAGTAACTGTCGCCTCCGTCAAGAACTTCCAGTTAATAGCCTCCGCACAACCTACTACACCTGTCCCTAGCGCTACCACAACATCACAGCCACGACCGCCTCCTCCAGAACATGACAAGATCATTTTGCAATTCGGTAAGGTTTGTAAAGACATGTTCACAATGGACTACAGATACCCCTTGTCTGCATTTCAGGCCTTCGCAATCTGCCTGAGCAGTTTCGACACCAAATTGGCTTGCGAATAGTCAAAGGATGATCATATACACTAAATTGTCTGTAATTTGTTGCTGTCAATCTGTGTATGGAGTAACAACTGATCTTGTAAGTAGCTCAAAAAGCTCACGTTCAAGGTTTGTAGTCCTTTGGATCACATAATGCCACCAACTTAAACCTCCTTGTACACTGGTGTTCAACAGTTCCTTAAACCTTAGTAGCTAAAATTCTAATTGAATAACATTTCAATAAATTTACAGTTAACTGGTTTTTTTGGGAAATCGATGCCGCCAAAAATCCATTAGAAAAAACGATCACGTTCCTCGCGTGCTCCACCAGTTACACGTGTCACCCTCCAAGTAGCCAACTCACGCCAAACGCGACGCATACTCACTTTCCAATCCGAAACCTAACCGTATCTCATCCATGGCGACCGACGACCTCCACCGCAACATCTTGATCCTCCTCATCCTCGCCGCCGTCACTATCGTCGGAAACTCAACCTCAACAGCCGAACTCGAATCCACACTCTCCGCACTCCGATCTCACAACTACAACCTCTTCGCCAACGCCTTGATCACCTCCGACCTCCTCTTCGAACTTCATTCCAACCTCACTACCGCATCTTCCTCCTCCAACGCTTCAGTCTCGAGAACCTTCACGCTATTCGCTCCTCCTGACTCAGCTCTCTTCGCGCTCGACATGACCGCTTCAGCGCTTGTCTACATACAAACGCTCAGGTACCACATCGTTCCGCGACGGATTGCTGCTTCGGATTTGATGCAGATCAGGTCTGGATCGTGTTTGCCGACTCTGCTTCCATGGAGAGAGATTAGAGTCAATCGGAGAATGTGGCGGAGCGGAGTGGTGGTTGCGGTGGATGATGTGAATGTGGTGGTGCCGGGATTGTATTACGGTGATGGTGTTGCTGTTCATGGTCTTTCTGGTGTGTTAAATTCCAGATTCGCACATATCAGAGGTCGGCACGGTTGGTCTGCGCTTTCCGAGATGAACAGAACAGTCACCGGCGCCGTCTCGGTGGAGAATTCCACGGCGTCGTTTCCGGAGAATCAGACTTTTATTCCCGAGATACCGAAACAGATCGTTGCAAATGGCTCTGTATTCTCTCCAATTCCGAGGCTTCCGATTTTCAACGACTCGAGTCCGCCTCCGCCTTTGAACTCGCAACTTCCGTCTTCAAACATCAGCAATCCGCCGGAGATGTTTAACAGGGAAGGAATGAATGGATCTTCTCAGATATCGCCTAGTGAAGAATTACATGAAGCGTTGACCAGGGAGGAGTCAACGACATGGATGACGAAACGCTCGGCCAAGTTGCTCGAAGTTGTGGAAATGGGCTCAACCGGAATGGACGGTGATGATGAAGCTGTCGTGGATGAAACGCAAATGAGCGATGACGTGTCAATTGACAAGGGCTACGAATTGTGAGCTGCAGACTATGCTTGGTTGATTGATGTAATTCGACTTGGTTAAGTGTGTATTTTTTTTTTATTTTTTTTTTTGATAAAAGGGTAACCCATCCAGAATACATAAGCCGAGGACTTAAAAGCCAGCGACAAAGTCTAGCCTAGACAAGCACCACCAAAAAACTACACATAACCTCAGTGTGATAACCAGTCTAATTTGCCTCGCGCAAAGTAAGCTCCAAGCAAATCACCACCCATATCAGCGGTGGGAAACTAAACAAGCTACATGCCAAACAGGCAGACAACTACATGCCATAAAGGATCATCAATCTAAACTTAAATAACAATACATGTAGTGAATACATTGTACTCTTCCCACCCAACGAAAGTCTCTCCTCAAAACCGGGCGCCGGTGTACTCTAAGGACATTAAATGGTCTCTATTTCGAAACCAAGCTCCTTCATCTTGACTTTACTTGCTTTAGACACCAAATAGTGCATGCCGTGAAGAAGAAGATCCTTCGAGACCACCCGGAAAAGCTCCAAATTGACATGCATGTTGATTTCAAGCATAGATCGATGTTATGGAAGCAAACACCAATAGATCTAGGCTTGTAGAAGCACAAAACCAAGATCTATGATGAATTTATTCATAGAAATAAAACAAGACGGAAATTAAAAAGCTAAAATTAAAATCATATGAAAATAAAGAAAGCTCCTAGGGGTAGAGGAAGGAGAGCCACCTCCTCATGGAAGAGAAGCCCCTTTCCTCCACCCCGGGAGGGATCAAATTTGATGAAAAACTCGAGCGAGAGGAACTAGAAAGAAGGCGGAGGTTTCTAGGATTACAATAGTTTTTGATCAATTGGTTAAGTGTGTATTTTTGATACGTGATAGTTTGCATTGCGGATCAAATGAGAAAAGGGTGTAAAGTTGGTATATTCGCTCGAAGCGGTAGTTACTCCGTATGGAGCCACGTGGAAGCCACTACTCAAATGTTCTGCTTGGTTCGTGGTACGCTCGATGTTTCCATTAGAATTTTTTTCCAGATAATGCATATACTAAATATTAATTTCAAACTATTTATATAAGAATATAATTTCAATTATTAATTTGATAAATTTAACTATTAAGATTATGGACGTTTGATATCAAAAAATTACAAATGGTTGAATTTACCAATTATTTTTTGTTTAAACTTTATTTACTGATTAGTAATCAATATTGAGATTGTGTGTCACTATCTTACAATTAGCTTAGCTCAATTGAACATGAAAACATTTACAGTAAATAATTCTGGAGAAGATAAATATTAAAGAAACAAATGAGTGTGTACTTTGCTAATACGTGAGGATAACCTCTTGGTAAGTTAATGAATTTATTAACTTCTCCTCCACGTTTATCGGTAATACTAGAGATCATTTTTACTTTCTCTCAATCATGCGTCAATTTTACGCCACCAAGAATCTCTAATCTTTCTCTTCCCATATTAAATATAATCAATATTAAATTAAAAAAATCGTCTTCTTTTACTTTTTATAATCCGAAAATGAAAACATATTACTCCGATTTCATCAAATCATCATCCTTCTTTGTTCTTCTCTCCAACGCACGCCACTAACCACCGCTCATTGATCCGATCGCTGACTTTCAACCGCTCTTCCGGTAACCAATCTTCCCTCCTCTCTTTAAGATCTCTGTTATCGTCATTCTCGCTGAAAAATACGGATCTTTCCTCCATTTTCTCACGCTTCATTTTGATGTTGGTGTGTTTGAAAATGTAGCCCAGTGCGATTTCGATCCCCTGGTTTGATTTGTTTTTTTGGGTTGTTTAAAAGTTTCGATTTTGATGATGTTTGGTTAGTCTTCGTCTCTACCCTTATCCAGTTTTTATCCGATTGACGTTTAGGCGAGATTTGCCATTTGATTTTTCGGAATTACGGATTTATTTTGCTATTTTTAATTAAATTTTTATGAGATCTCAGATTGGTGATGTGTGTTGTGTGGATTTGGCTGGCAATTGGATGAAGGTGGAATGGTGGATTGCGTGTAGCTGAAATGTATTAATATATTGATTTGTTTGATTTTAAAGCTGCATAATTTTTCTGTTCTAGAAAAGTAAGTTAATTTATTGTTCTCTTTAGAGTCTGATCAACTATATGTTTCGCATTAGGATGTTTGCTTTTGCTTGCAGATTGCGTATGTGTAGAGTTTTGCAGTTGGGCATTGTTGTTATGTTTAGATGTATATAATTTAGTCCTGGGGGTTTGTTTACATGTTATTTTGGTGCGTTAAATCTGAAATGCGTGCTTTCTTTCTCAGTTTCTCGGGCTATTTATGTGATCAACTATGCAGTTTTTATAAAGTAATATCTCTAAAGCTCTTTTGGGGATCACTTCTTTCCTTTGCTTATGAAACTCGACAGGTTTTTTGTTCTGTAAATATTTTGTCCGCTCTACATGATTCGTCATTGTAATTAATGTTTGCAGGTGTTTTAATTGAAATGGCAAAGGGTTACAGAGGAAGACGCAGGGTTGCCTCTCGCCAGGCAAGACATGTTCCATACCACCTGCCAAAGTGTAACTTGCATGCTTCAGAAGCTGTCTGTGCAAAAAATTGCTCCAAGGCCTTGGCGAATGACTGGGAAGATGCAACTTGTTCAGTGTGCATGGAATGCCCTCACAATGCTGTTCTTCTCCTTTGTTCTTCCCATGACAAGGGTTGCCGACCCTATATGTGTGGCACAAGTCTTCGTTTTTCCAACTGCCTTGATCAGTACAAAAAGGCATACACTAAGGTTGCATCAATTGACAATGAACCTTCTGACAAATGTGAAATGACTGCACTTGCCTGCCCACTTTGTCGAGGCCAGGTGAAGGGCTGGGCTGTGGTGGAACCTGCGCGGAAGCATCTCAATTCCAAGCAGAGAAGCTGCATGCAGGATGGATGTTCATTCACTGGAACCTACAAAGAGTTACGAAGGCATGTAAGGTCTGAGCACCCTTCTGCATGTCCATGGGAAGTGGACACATTTGCAGAACAAAAATGGAGACGACTGGAGCGTGAACGAGAGCGTGAAGATGTGATCAGCACGATAAGGTCTTCAATACCCGGGGCTTTGGTGTTTGGCGATTATGTCATTGAACAGAATGAGTATGACTCTGATTCAGAAGATGAAGAGGGGGTTATTCCGGTTGGCAATGACGAGAGTAGTGGAGGTTTTGGTGTCGGATTTAATGGCAGTAACATGGTTAACATTATAACATTCCTACATGCTCTCAGCTCAAACAGCAACACTGGTAACCACAGAAGGCTTAACAGGGCTAGTAGAGGTAGCCAGACATCTGAGGAGGGCTCTGAGAATGGTCTGAATCTGAACTCTATGTATGAAGACACTAACAATGATATGCGTGTTGCAGAAATCCTGACTGCAGGACTTGCTACCCCAGTGCATGACGACCCAGCAGAGCAAATTCGTGGTAGACACAGATGATGATGCTTTGTTGTCGGGGGATGGTGCATTGAAAATACTTCTTCGTAAATAACCACCCCTGATTCTCTCGCTCTAAGAAGTTTGTGGCCGCTGTCAGAATTCAAAAGGTAAATTACTCCCTAGTTCTATAAGTTTCCCAGCTAACAACCAATAAGGCTTTGTTGCCGTTGATTCTATATCTCATTCAACCAGATGATTCAAGGGTCAGTCAGATCAGGTGGAATTTGGGCTACTGGAACATTCACTAATTTAGCAGAAATTGTTGTAGATTTATGTTTCTATTTAACAGTCATGTACTTGTAATTTCCTTGATTATTCCCATCACCACCTGTTGTTTATCTTGTACATTCAGTCAGTCTTTGTCCTGTAAAACAAGTTTATGCACATTGCAAAATTCATTTTAGTCATTTTGTAAATTTTAAAGTACAGCTCTGGTTTCATGTATGTTTGCTTTCTTTAATACGGATTGAATAGAGAGGATAAAATGAAGAACATAAGGATGAAGATGAAAACTTGTAAGATGTGAGAGTCCATGGTACCAAAAACAAGCGAAATTCAGACAATTAAAGGCACTCTAAACTGGGATGGCCATAAAGGATACAAAATTGATATCTTAAAAGTATACGGTCAGAGTCTCATTGGGGTAAACCTTAGAACAAGGGACACAACATAAGTGATTCATATGCTTCCATCTTCCTATGATGACTCGATGTCTGAGGCATCTGCTGGTTCTCTGTAGAGTTCAAAGTCTTCCGGACTCCAACGGCATACTAAATGTAGTTTAAAAGTGCTCAACTTGACCCCCAACAAGCGCTGCATAGAAAATGGATGTTAAAGGCCTTGATTTTTCAATGTCCACTTCCATATGATTTACAAGCAGAATATATGAAACTTGTGAAGTGTTAACACACATAATTAAATATTGATTAGAGGCAAAAGAAAGCAGTACAAAAGACAGACCAATATGCGGGACGCTTGTGGTGACACGGGCTTGCCTTCTTCGCAAACAACATAATCTGCGACAAGCTCAATGATCCCTACGAAAGCATATTCATGTAAGACAAGGACCGAATCATACAAGGTCAAGTATGTTATGAAGGGAGTAGCTTACCTTTGTTAAGCTTAACAGGCATACCCTGCTTACGCAAAAATGGTTCCATCTCATGGCTGAATTGATCGAGAGGACCCTCTTTTAGTTCGACCTGCAAATTTCAAAAACTCGCATACTTATTACCAGTCAACTTCACTTGATGAGAATAAAGCAGGCTACACAGTCTACTTTCACATACCGTCTCAGAAGCAGTGCTTCCAGTCTTAGCAAAACCACTTTCTTCGTATTCTCTAAAAATCCTGCCAAAGAAAAACAAACGTATAACAGCATGTTCATCAAGCACTAGATTACATAACGACCACTGGACAAACTGTGAATTTGTATGAACCTTTCTACATCTTCTTTGGGTAAAGTGGTGAAAACAAGCCCAGCATCCCCACGTAGAAGCTGCAATGAAAAAACACAAGCACGCTTCGGTTAGAAAAACTAAGTTCACCAGGACATCAATCAATGGGAAAAATATTTAAAAACATAAGACGCACAAAACATGGATATTACCTTAGAAACCTTGTAAATCCCGGGTCTTATCTCATCAGATTGAGATCTCCCGAGAGCAGCTTGCATAACCTTATTTCCGCCAAGGAAAAACCTACACCAAAATGCACCCAACATAAATACAAGCAACACCAAAACCACAAAAATCAAAGACATAAAATTCCAAAATATAACTGAACATACCGGCTAGTGGACTTAAGCTGCTCCTTGAACTCCTTGAATTTGAGATTCCTCATGTTCTCAAAAGTGAAGACATATGCAGAGTTATACTTCTCCGCAGCCTCCCTGACGTTATTGACAATCACTTCTTTATGTCCTCTACCCTTCTTCTTCGTCTTAGATAGAGTAACTACATCACCATCCATCAAAGTCTAAACTAGTCAAACTCCACAATTATTTAAAATCAAATTTCCATTTTTATACGGAAAAATCAGATCTTTTCTTCTAATTCTTCATATGCCAAACTTGATATAAGTCAGGACTGCATTAACATTTCTGCACAATTTCTAGGTTTTAAATCTCGTAAAGCTACCAAATTTGAAAACAAACAACGATAATACAATACAAAATCTATGCAGCAGGAGTGACATACTTGGACGGTCTCTTTTCGACTTCGGCATGTTTAAACACTAGAGCTTTGAAGAGGTGTTTTGCGGCGGCGGCGTAGTTTCTCACTCTCGCTCAGCCTCTGAAAATATGAAACCCTGTTTTTTTGATTTTCTCGCTAACGAATGTCGATGACTTTAATAAACCTGTCCGACCCGACCCGACCCATTTCGGACCCGACCATACTTGGCATTGATTTTTTTTAATTAATCGAATAATATAATTATTTATATTACAATTCATGATTTTAAACATGAACAATAATAAAATTACAGAACTTTATTTTTATTTATTTAAAAAATTGTAGTTTTATCTCGTTGCTAAAATTATTCTTTGCTTTGATAAATATATTGATAATAAAATGCTTGAAGAAAAAGTAACTCAAAACAAAGGCAACAAGGTAAGGAAAGACAATAACACAAAGCAATGCATTGCCTCATTTAGCTTTTACGTTCTTCCCAACTTGAGCATAAAATGAACCCAAGAGCGATTCAGGTTAAGGAAGTCGCCGCGGCGACGAGGTTGGTTCGAAATGTCTTCAAGAGGGCGAAGGAGGATTGTTGTAAATGGGATAAGAAGAGCTAGGACATTTCATTACTATTGGTGTCAGCATTGTCAACGTACAGTGAGAGTTTCATCATCAGCTAATCCATTATGGCCTGTTTTATGTCCGATATGTAATTGTGAGCTGAGACATGAGCTTGACTACACAAGGACTAGGCTTGACGGTCCATTCGAGGGTTCGAATGCATCTCAAATGCTTGATGCAATGATACAAATGCTTGATCCATGGCCTAATGATATGGACATGTTTAATAGGAGACATAGATGGGGTTCTGAGTCTTGGCCGGCCGGTAGATCGTTCATAACGTTACAGTTCGATGACCCTCCTTATTTCCACCGGAGGCCAAGCCGACTTTCTGTAGTGGATGAGGTTAATGATGCTCTCAATGAACTTATTCAGACACAAAATGTCGATGAAAATGAACTTACCCATCCAGAGCAGCCACAAGCATCAACTTCAGCTTCAGCTATTGAGGCTTTGCCTATGATCAAGCTCACACCCATCCATCTATCCAACGACCCGACCTGCCCAGTATGCAAAGAAGACTTTGAAGAAGGCGAAGAAGTCATGGAAATGCCTTGCAAACACTTCTACCATTCAGACTGCATAACTCCATGGCTAAACAGCCACAACAACTGTCCTGTTTGCCGATATGAGCTTAAAGAAACCTCATCCGAAACCAACTATACTTTCGACTTTTACGATGATATTGAAAATCATTTTCAGTTCCAAGATGTGGCAGGAATCTTCTCCAACTGGAGGTGGAGCCAACTCTCTCATTCTGGCCTTTTAGCTTGATATTCAAGTTAATACAAACATACAACAATCCACAATAAAACAACAACGCTGGTGAGCCTTGGTGGAGATCATGGCTTCTCTTATAACCATAAACCATCAAATGCAAGTCTCTAGCTGAAAGCTATCAGAATTTTAACCTGCTGAGTGTTGATCAATTTCAGCATTCAACAAGTGATCTCAATGTTGATCAGATTGTCCAAGTGCTGATAAAAAACTAACTGAAAACTGCTGATCCGAATCTTAGGCTTATAGCAGTCTTGGTTGTATATGAAATAAATAATTTCATGTAATAAATTTGTAAATCTAACACCGGAATACAGATAACTGTCCTGAAAGGGGTGGTCGAGTGGGTGGACATGAGGATAAGACCAGATAAAGTTCTGACTTCGAATCCCTACTAAACGCTATGATGCTGTTCCATTAAAAAAAACTGCATACAGAGAACTTTCAATTTTCTCATTTTTAAATTTTTTAAACTGTGCCCATTAAATTTAAGTCTATTTGATAAATAATTCAGATGAAACTATATAGAATTTTAATAACAAATGATAAAACAGTATAGTTTTGATACTTGCAACAACTCAGTAGGCCCGGTGAGCCTCATGAGTCGTTGTTTGGCCCAAGTAGATCGTTGACGCAAGTCAACGCATTCAGCCTAGACATTTAGACAAAACGAGAGGGTTTAAACTTGACCTAGGTTTTCTGTTTGATCAAAGCGCAAGCGAAATCGTCGATGCTACGTTGAGTGATTCGGTGTTTGAATCGTCCCATTCAATGAGATCTACAAACGGAAGTGACGTAGTTGCAGACATTCAGACATCGTAATCTTCCTGGCAGCGACTCGCTGAATTTGTGAATTCAGCTAATTTTGATTTTTCTGACATTTTGAAAATTGGTTGAACAATTCAGGCCGGAGGTTGTTTACAAGGATCCTGATGATGGGCGGCAGAGATTTCTGCTGGAGTTGGAGTTTGTGCAATGTTTAGCTAACCCTACTTACATTCACTGTATGTGTATTTTTGTATCAGTTTGGTTAATTCATAGTAATGTTATAAATCTTAACTTCTGTAGTTAAATGTGAATCAGACACGCTGTAGGTCCCTGAAAGATTGTGTGTTTTTGTAGATTTAGCGCAGAATAGGTATTTTGAGGATGAGGCTTTCGTTGGGTACTTGAAGTACCTGCAATATTGGCATAGGCCCGAGTATGTCAAATTTATAATGTAAGTTTATATACATTAGTTTGTTTACTATAACTTGATTACGTCAAATTTTTATTGTAATTTTGTAAACATTACTCTGTTTACTGATTTAGACTCAAACAAATAGCGTGATCCGATTATTTTAAAATGGGTTCAGGTATCCGCATTGCTTGTTTTTCCTAGACTTGCTGCAAAATGCAAACTTCCGCAATGCAATGATGCATCCTGCTAACAAGGTTTGTCTTCATTTATTTGATGGTTTATTGTATGTTTGCTTGCATATAGAATGGTGGGTATGGGGACTCAGATGTATTTGACATTGATTGTTGATATTGAATTGGCATCCTTCATCTATTAGATTCTAGTGCGTTGAGATTCAACTGTGTAGATGAAAGTATTATTCTGTATTTTACTTGTTTCAGGAATTGGCACATCGTCAACAGTTCTACTTCTGGAAAAACTATAGACACAATAGACTGAAGAACATTTTACCTCGACAACCTTCTGAACCATCTGCCGCACCAGCTGTATCTACTCCTGCATTGCCTTCTATACCTGTTAGTGGCACTTCTGCACCTGGCGCTTCAATGCCTTCTTCCATGCCAGTTCCTTCCCCAGCTTCTGCTCTGTCACCGATGCAGCACAACATGTCTTCTGGTTCAAGCTTTGATCGCAGAAAGAGAAAATAAGAGTCCTTTATCTCATCGTTATCCATTTCAAAGGTCTCCATCTTCTTCTAATTTATATTCATGACATTATAACAAATTGGCTGTAGGAAGGAACCATGAAATTGGCCTTTGGAAAAGAGTCAATTGCTCTCTTGGATGGCACATTCTCAGCGGATGGTCTTCAGTTTTAAATTTCGAAAGAAATACACCAACTTTCCTGCATATTCCTTTCATTCTTCTTTTGGATTACACAGAATTTGAGACCCTTATTATTGGGTGAGACCCTGAGACCCCAATCATGGCTGTTGATTGGGTTTGCTTTTGGGGTCCAAATTGTGCTACGTGAAGGTTAGAGAAATTCAAAAATCGGAGGTGAGAGAAATTGTTGCTTTTGTTCTCTCACCTCCACGTGGCACAATCTGAACCCTAAAAGTAAACCCAATCAACAGCCATGATTGGAATCTCAGGGTCTCACCTAAAATTGAGAGTCTCAAAAGCGCATTAATCTGTGCTTAGAAATGATCTAAGCTCATCTCTGAGTATACATTTTTGCTGAAGCTGAAGACACCTCTCTAATTGAACCAAATTATTTCTCCTCAATTAAACCAATTTTCTCCTCAATTGAACCGACCATTTCGAGATCGAAGTTGGGAGCAAAACACGAACTGTCAAACTGAAGCATCATAATCTTCTGGCGATAGACCGAGCATCAAATCGAGACAGCAGTGATCGAGCAGTCTTCCGCGATTTCCCAATCCTCATCTATTCGATTTTCGTTCAATCATTGATTGTTCACAGAGCTTTTGGTTCTGCGAATCGATTGATTGATTAATAATGGGGAGTCAAATTCCAATAAGATGAAAGCAGCCCTAGAACTGTAGCTGGTGAGTCGGTTGGAATCAGTTATGGATCCGGAGCAGACGTTTATTAGGGTTCAGGAGCGATTCTCGCAGATGCTGACCCCAAGAGTTAGAGCTACTTTGGAGTATCTCTATCTGTTTGTTGCCATTGTTTTGTTTTGTGTTCTTGTTGTCATGCACGCTAATTATGTTCAGCAGGTGAAAATCTTTTGATTAATTGAGTTTTAGGGTTTTTTCGTTTCCTGTTTGGTGTTCAGAAGAGATTAATTCTGATGTTTATTTATTTATTTTGTTTCGATTTGAAGCCTGGGTGTTCTAGCGAGCTACTTGAAGCTAGTTCTATGCAAGCGCAGCTTATTAAAATAAAGGTAAATGAGTTTCTCAAATATTTTCAAGTGAATTTGTATTTGTTTTGAGCTAGTTTAGGTTGTAGACTTGTAGTTGGCTGCCAGTGTTCAAAAGATGGGCGCTGCTCAGTTATTGTTTTTAATTTTGCTTGCAGATCACCAGTGATGGGATATGGTCTCAGGATGATAGCAATCTTAATGTCATTGAGAGTCCTGAAGGAGAAACTTTGTCCAGCATATTAACTGTTTCTACTGTTGATGGAGAAGTAAATTTATATGCGGAGAACTATCTTCTTAATTGGATTCGGTCTAATTTGAGAAGGAGCAAACTAGCATCAAAATTTTGGAAAAGTGATAGCGAGCATAATGAAAATGCGGCTGATGGTTCTTCCAGCAGTCAGAGTCGTAGTTTGGGAACTGAAAATGGTGGTAGTAAAGATGCTGAATATTTGTCTTCTAGTTTTGCAATGAGCGCACAAGAGTCCATAAAAGCAGGAATAAGACACTTTGTCAATAAGTGGTTCAGGCGCTTAGCTTCCCTTTGGAGACTTGTCAGATACCTTTTGAAGGGAATTCAGAAGATTTGGGTAGGTAAAGTTAATGAGACGTCCCTAGGGCTTTTTACTGTATTTTTCTAACATTAGTTTTCGTGCAGAGTGTTGCGGGTATACAGTTGCATTTTGATGTTCCTAAATTGCTGCGCATTCTTCACCTGGACAAACTTAGTAACTCTGCAGGCAAGTTGTCAATGTAGTTATGAATTATGATGTTAATCAGAGTAGCACAGATGATTGAAAGATGTGTGATGTAAATAAGATGCTTATATTGTCTTGAAATAGTTGTAGTTATGTAGATGTCAAGTGAGATGGTTGACATGGGAATTTGTGTCAGTATTGTTTTCTCCACCTGCATTTTAATAATAACCTCTTGCTTGCGGCCTGTGGATAATAACTGCAGAACTGACTGTCTAAATATTCTTTGTACGGCATAAAGTAGATGGGTTACACCATGTAGAGTATTTAAGTATTTAACTGGTCCTTTTAAGAATCACGTGTCATCTGTAGCTTTTGTGTTGGTCATGATGATATTATTCTCACTCCTGAAGGCTATTAAAATCAAGATTGGTAACTTTAATACGTAAATAATTTTTTTCTTCAGTCAGATGGCTGGTGGCCAAGAGCAGATCATTTGAGCCAACGTACCTTTACACTACAGAAAAGGTATTCTAACAATGGGTTTGCATTTACTCATTATAATATGGTTGATCCTAGTTACTAATCGATCCAGCAATGTGGCTTGACACTTCCTTCAAATCTATAAAGCAAAGCCTTTGCATGCAGGGTTATCTATTGTTGTCTGAAGAAGCGAGAACCAAGCATAATATTCTCACTGTGGATGTAAACATATCAGCATGGCATTCTTGTTTGGGCAACAGGTAGGTAACATACTCGCATGGTATGGTTGATTACATGCTTTTATTTTTGAAATCTTATCAGTTGAATGGAACGCTTTATTGAATTTTTCACGTTCTCAGGTGGCAGCAACTAGTTATTAATAGATTAGTTGGCTATGATACCATTCTGATGAACAGTCTGCTCAACTCACCTGGCCATGGTAAAACTCCCAATTACCCTGTAAACGTCAGTATTTTCCATATGATTTAGTCAAAATGTACTGAGTACATGTATCAGGATCCAGAATTGTATTAAGTATTTTCATAGATGAATTGGTGAATTCTTCAAACATCATCATAGCTTTTTTCTTTTCTTTAAATGACATGCAGGTTATCTTTTTAACTTCCAAACCAAGGAAATTTATAATCTCAGTTATGTGCATGAGTTACCTGAAGGTCCGATGCGGTTTGGAGGTATGTTAATATCTTAATGGCTCATAATTTATACCTTCTTTGAACATTTTAATGAACTAATTCCAGGAGACAAGATTTATTTGTTTAATACATGTCGATGCCCATTATAAGAAACAAATAGTTATGTACTGGTGCCAACTTACAGTTTTGCATTGTTACCTGGCAGATTATTTAGTCATCAAATGCGGAGTACTTATGATGTCTCTGTTTGTGTTCTTCACAACCACTATGTCAGTTTCATTTACTCTGAGAGAGACTCAGACTCGCATGCTCAAATTCACAGGTACCCTGGATTAGGGCATAAGAAGTATTCATTTTGTATTCGTGCTTATGATGTACTGTGCTTACACTAACTTATGATATGATATCTTTTGTATTCATACTTATGATGTATTATTGTGTATTCATACTTTTGATAGTACTTGTGTAGCTCCAAAATATAACACTTCATTGATGTACTGCAGTGCAGCTTCAGCATCATGCACGTCATCGACTCCCAGTTTTTCAACTGATCTTTGTGCACGTGATTGAATCGCTTGTGTTTGTTCCGGTACTTTTATATCTGGCTCAGTTTGCTCGAATGGGTGTAAAAAATTCCTGATTTCAATTTTTGACGATTCCTTATTGTTTTTTCCAGATTATGATTGGCATCCTGTTCTTTCTGTTTGAATTTTATGATGATCAACTATTAGCCTTCATGGTATTGATCCTTGTCTGGTTGTGTGAGCTGTTCACATTGATAAGGTAATTCGTTATATGACATCCTATTGTCTTGTGGACTGTCATTGCACTTTTTTAATCCTTGTCATTGTTGATTTGTGACTTGCAGTGTCCGTACGCCGATATCAATGAAGTTCTTTCCTCGCTTTTTTCTGCTATACTTTTTGATCTTTCACATCTACTTCTTCTCATATGCATATGGTAGCAATCCTTTCCTCGTGCATTGTTTTCTCATTACAATGTAATTAACGTTTAACATGCTTCCTATCAATTTCAAATGTAGGATTTTCATATCTGGCTCTCTCAACAACGGCAACATTTATGCAACACTTGATATTATACTTCTGGAACCGGTTTGAGGTACTATCGAGTGTCTTGACTCATGTACTTTCTTTAAGGTATTATTTTGAACTATTTTATCAGTGGCTGGATTGTCTGGCTCCTCCAGGTTCCTGCCCTCCAGAGATTTATGCAAAACCGAAGATCGCAGTTTCAGCAGCCTCCCGATTTCCATATCACCTCCTCAACCATCTTAGCATCTACCTTGCATATCACAAGGCTTAATAACCGTAACCCAGACCCTGTCAACTGGAACCAGACAGCAGAAACCGGTCGAAGACCCAACCCAGGTTTGGGCATGCTGGCAACAGAAACTGCTGAAGCAACCCCACTCCAAGACCAGAATAACCAAGACAATATGATGGCACAAACTGACCTCCCTCATCAAGAAGCTGGCCCCAATCCGCCCAACATGAATTCATTCAGCTCCATGCTATTATGGATTTTAGGTGGTGCGTCAACTGAAAGCCTCAACTCCCTTTTCTCCATGTTTCGCGATATCAATGGCCGAGACCAAGGACAAGGCTATGAACAACCACACGCTCAACTTCAAAATCCTGTAAACCCAGGTGATCAGCAATGAACAAAAGTTGTAACTGCTCCTCCTATCTATGTAAATACTAAGTACAGTATTCAACACGATACAGCAGATTTGGATCAAAATCAAGAATACTGTGTGTATACTATTATCTCTATATTGGTCCGTTCAGCCAGAGGCGAAAACACACTTGCACTTCTTAGCGCTCTCTTCACCAGTTTTGCAAACCCTGAAGTTTCCGATCGTCTTCGCCGTCTCCAGTCATCGCGATCTGCAAAGATCAGAACCGGTTTGTGCCTCTCAGCTTCTCCTCAAACATTTCTCCGTCTAAATCTCGGCATCCAGACAAACAATCAACCAGTTTTTCGATGGAACACCTAAGTCTGTTTATCTATCACGCCGATCGGAAACATCTTCTGGCGCCGCCGGTCAGTTTACCTACACCGTGGTCAAATTCAGTTTCAGGTTAAGCTCGACTTAAGTTCCTATTTTCATTATTCTCAGCTTCGATCCAAAATCTCTGATAAGAGCATCCGCACCCATAACATACTACATCCTCTTGGAGAACATTCTGTGACAGAACATCCTGTTTACTATTCACTGCATTCTTCAAGGTTCTGCGCAGCCAAACATCCTCTAACAGAACTTTCTATTACTATTCATAATTTTAAAAAAATCAAAAACAAAGTCCATCCACTAAATTATTTGTATATGAACTATTGAGCAATAATTCATCAAGATTGGGCTGCTTTAACCGCATAACTAGACGAATATATATCACATTTGAGTCATAAAAAATCAATTTATAAACGCATAACTAGACGAATGTTTGCAAAATGATTTACCAGATGCAATGGCCACAGCAGCACCTCTGAACTGAGTAATCAAGTCTTTATTATCTGAAGGATCTCCATAGTTTTCGCTCCATGATGATAAAATGATAGCCATTCCGATTGCAAGCACGCATAGCGCAGCATCAAAGGGAGCAACAGGTCCTAGAGCCAAAGTATCAACTAACAGATTCCCAAACAATCCTGCAACTATTGCAATTAGGCCATTTCCTAGAAATACCGCCTTTGAAAATGTCATTGAGAGCCACTGTTGCTCAAAGCCTCTCTGCAGAAATCATTTTGAATCAAATTAATAATTAAAAAGGATGTAGATTTCTAACTGGAAATGATATGCAGTGAGTTGATTTCCTACCTTATTATGTTCAGCAACCAGCCACGATTCGAATGATGAGAAAAGTAGAGAAGTTGCAATGCCGCCCAAAATACGTCCAACCAATAAAACTTTATACTGCGGAGAATGCTTTGTGATGCAACTCAATATGTATGTGATGCAGTAAGTGACACAAGCCCTCTTTCGACCTCTGCATCAAACAGACACACAATATACTCATCCAGCTTCCAACCGACTCATCTTTATCTCAGGAAACACATCAAACATTTATCTAAAGTCTTACTGTTTGTCAGCAAGCGATCCAACTATTGTTCCAAACAACATGGACGAGCCAAATCCAGCAATGAAAAGCTGCCCAATGTCACCCTTTGAGTATCCCGAAGATGCTATCCAGCTTCTCTTGTAATAAGCATCAGTCGAATCAATCCCGTTCTCCACATCCCAATTCATATCCTTCCAGTTATCAACATCATCTTCATCCGATTCATCGCCACCTCCGCCTCTACCCCGGCCGCAAATCATCCTCCCACCACCATCCCCAATACCACCAACACACCCTTCCGACAGCAATCGACTAGTCATCTTCACCACCGGACTGGAATTCATCTCCTTGAGATTGCTTTCCGACAACACTCTCGAATACGAAGACGACGACGACATGGAACATAGCGCGAAGGAGACGGAGCGGTTTCGCGGAATTGGGCTGAAAATACAGCCCAATATCAAAATCGAACGTCCTCTCTCGCATCCTATCGCAGGAAGGCCTAGGGAACGTTCTCAACTCCTCCTCAAATCCATTCTCGCGCTGCGCTGCGCTTCTCATCCGAACGTTCTACAATTAGAACGAAACGTTCTACATCCTGTGCGCGCTGCAGATGCTCTAAGTACCTAATTTTGGCAACTCACTTATAAGTGTATGATTCTGCAGTTACCAGTGCTCGTCTTGAGGTCACTGTGCTATTTTTACGTGGAAGTGGAGGCGGAGGTATGCATTCTGAATGCACCCTGGAATGGCAATATACATACGCTAAGGTTAGCAAATAGTGTGATTCTCTAACTGATCAATCTTACTTCGAGCTAGTATAGCATTACTGCATTCTTAGTTTGGCCACCATGATTTAGACTAGTTTGTTTTTGACTTGTTATATGGGAAGTGTATTGGTTTCTGCTAATTCGGAATTTGAGTGGACTAAAAATTCATACCAGATGTGCATTGTGCCTAAGCATAAGCCATCGCAAGATTCACAGACTACTGACTGTAGTCTGACTTATGGATATCCAAATCTCCAATGAGATTACGGGACAAAAGTATTAACATTTGCATCCTATATTTAAGGATGATTTTATTAGAAGCTGGGGAAGAAAAGAATGATTAGGGATTCTGTTTCACAAGCTAAACTATTCTGAACAAAGTCTGCATCAAAATGCTACAGAGTTTAGAAATTTAGAATCATATGACAAGTATGGGTAACGGAAAATCACACTGTACTTGGCCCATTCGAAGAGACCAAACTTCCTGGCTTGACGAGGTTCAAAAGATAGGCTTCAAACCTAATTGAAGCACTGACTAAGCTACAGAAACTTACCAACCTTTAAGACCATGTCCAATGAGGCAGCCTGAGAAATCATTTGTGCATTTGAAATCCAACAATAGATTTAATTAAACATTGAAGCCCGGCATTGCAAACTGAGTGGCAAAGCTTTGAACTCTATTACGGAGCTCGACAACATCTGTGTTAGTTTGCAGACCTTCAAGAAGGCTGTTGGCATTTTACCGTGTCCCCTTTGTACTGTAATGGCAATATGTGCAGCTTTGAAAAGGAATCCAGCAACTGTTTCAAAATCAGACTCTAAACAACCTCGTGATGTCATGGCAGGAGTACCTAAAGAAATAACAACCAATTGACACTCGGTAAAGAAAAAAAAGAGACCCTGATTGTTCTGGTACTCCGCTAGCAGATAAGAAGGGTAACATTGATTACTGACTTACCAATTCGTACGCCCCCGGGGATCACAATCCCATTATCACTAAAGATGGTAACTTTGTTGAGGGTAATGTGACACAACTCACAAACCTTTTCATAGTTCTTTCCTGAAAAAAGTCACATATTAGAATACAATCAGGAATCATGAGTATATTTCATATGGTAATGAAAAAGATGACCCAGCTATGAAAAGAAACATAAAGGTCTATGTACCAGTTAATCCTAAACTTCTCAGATCCCAAAGGATCATATGGTTGTCTGTGCCTCCAGTAACCAGCCTGCAGTTTCTGTCTTTCAAAGCATTAGCTAATGCTTCGGCATTCTTTTTCACCTGTTTCATGTAAGCCTTGTATTCAGGCGTAGCTACTTGCTTTAAGGCTATGGCAAGAGCTGCAATGTGATTATTGTGCGGTCCTCCTTGAAGAGATGGGAAAACAGCAAAATTAATCTTTTCTTCGAGATCGTAAAGCTCACGCTCTTCGCCTTGACTAAGGAGCAGACCTCTTTTCCGAGGCTTTTCACCTTTTCTGTAAAAGATAATACCTCCTCTTGGACCTCGAAGACTTTTATGGGTTGTAGATGTCACAATGTCACAATAATCAAAAGGACTCACACACACCTGAAAGAATAAGAACCAGACTCACGTTCAGAATTTTTCGTCAATCCAAAAAATGGAAGCCATTTTAGGTACATAGTGGGGTAGCACTCTATGAATATGAGACTACAAGGGGTATTCATGACTTCCAAGGCTTTCAGTTTTTCCTATTAATGTTTCAATCGTAAATTTCTGAGACCAAAAGTTGGGGAACAAGTGGGGAAAGTCATGGATGCAATCTTTTTACAAGTTCAACCATTTTAGAAAGTTTATGGAAATGTTTAAAAATTTCTCACATGAAACATTTTCTAAAGAGTCATTTATGAAATTTAGTGCCAAAAGTGGCTCCCAAATTAGCCTTTAACATAGTATCAGGGAAAAGATGGAAATAATGTAAGGTCAAAGAACCCCTACCTTTGCGGCAATCAACCCACTGATCTGAGCCATATCACACATCAGCAAGGAACCACACCTATCAGCAATCTGTCTAAACCTAGCATAATCCCACTCCCTAGGATATGAGCTGCCTCCACAAATAAGTATCTTCGGCCTGAAATCCAGTGCCCTCTCCTCAAGCTTATCATAATCTATATATCCTGACTGCGGATTAACCTTGTAAGACAGGCTCTCAAAGAAAATGGACGCCCCTGAAACTTTCCTCCCGTTTGGAGTATAATAGCCATGACTGGTATTACCACCACTAGGCGTATCCAACCCCATTATCCTATCGCCGGGCATCAGCAACCCAGTATACACAGCAAAGTTTGCAGACGTGCATGAATAAGGTTGCACATTAACACCCCAATTGCTTGAATCAAGACCAAAAGCAGCTAATGCACGCTTACAACAAAGGTTTTCAATCTCATCAATATGTTCATTTCCTCCATAGTATCTCGCTCCTGGCATCCCTTCAGAATACTTATTAGTCAAATGACTTCCAAGAGCTTCCATCACCGCTCTACATACGAAATTCTCAGAAGCTATGAGCTCAATCCCTAAATATTGCCTACTCTTCTCCTTCTCCATTATCTCAAATATCTCCGGATCAGCTTCCGAAATGGGCTCATTCCCCCATGTATTCACTGCTTCCCTCCTCTCCTCCAATCCCATCGTTCCTTTTCTACTCATAGCTACTGCTGCTACTGATGAAGATGATGACTCTGACTTCCCTCTCTTCCTTTTCAAACACATGTGATGCCCCAATAGCCGAAACTCCTCTTCCTCTCCAGAATCACTCCCTTGACCCCTCAACACCTTGGCATCATCGTCAGTTTCCAGATGATCCGAATGCTCTTCCATAAATTGAAACGTCGCCGTCTTGGTAGCATTTCGGAGCGAGATGGATTCATCAGCTTTGGCGGAGCGATGCGTCGATGTCGCGTGCGATGAAAACCCTAGCGAAAGATTCGATTGGAATTGCGACGAATCCATCAAAAAGTTTCAATCTTTTGTATTCCAACAACCAATTTCAGATACCCCAACTCTCAAATCAACAACAACAAGATGTACAACAACGATTGCGACAGAAGCACCGATCGTGAGCTTTGAACAAGTGGAGGCAGCGACGCATCAGCTCGAGGAGACTCGAAGAAGGGTGTTTCGATTGCGACAGAGTTATGCTCGTCGGAATCGGATTGAAGTGTTTCGGGGGTGCAGCAGAAGGAATGAAAATCGTCGACGACAATGGTGATGTTGATAATGACGATTGCAGTTGGTCTAGGATTTATTTGGGGGGATGAACTTGGACGTATTCGTTTGCTTCGTTTTTGTGTCGTGGGTTGGTCTGTCTTTGATTTTGCTTAGAGTAAATTACTTTAAACCACCTTTATATTGGGTGTCTTTTGACAAAACCACCTCTATAAAAAATATTTACTTAATAACACCTTTATACTATAATTTATTGCCAAAACACACCTTTTATTAAAATTACTTATAACCACCTATATATTAAGGGATAATTGCCGAAAACCACCTCTTATAGGGCGTAATTACCGAAAATCACCCCTTATACATTTTATTGCCGAAAATCACCCGTTGTTGGTTTGTTTTTTGCTAAATCACACATTCTAACGTTTTCCGTTCAATTAGTGTTAAATCTCCGTTAGATGGATTAAGTAGGTTAATTAAATTCAATTAATTCAATTAATTCAATTAATTAGGTTAATAAAATTCAATTAATTCAATCCTCAAATCTCAACAGAGATAATTGCCAAAAACCACCTCTTATAGGTCGTAATTGCCAAAAACCACCCGTTATACATTTTATTTTCATATCTCTAAATTCTATGACCCTTTTTTATCAATCTCTTTCCATCATATATATAGGGAAAGTATCATGTGGAACCCCCCACTTTTCATGGATCCCCCTTTGTAGCCGTTGATTGCATTTGCTGTTTGCATTTTGGATGCAACAGATGTTATTTTGCATTTGATGTTATTTTAGTAATTTCATTTTTCTATGTTTTGTGTTGTTTAGATATATTTAAATAAAGTTTTAACAGAAAACTTAACACTGTTAACTAAAGGTGTATTCTGACAATAAAGATAGTATACTGGTGGTTTGCAGAAAATAATTTGTATACATGTGGTTTTGTCAAAATACACCAAACATAAAGGTGGTTTTAAGTAATTTTCTCTTCTAAATAATATGTATATAGGTGGTTTTATGAAAATGTGATTAATATATAGGTGGTTTTAAGTAATATGTATATAGGTGGTTTTATGAAAATGTGATTAATATATAGGTGGTTTTAAGTAATTTTAACAAAAGGTGTGTTTTGGCAATAAATTATAGTATAAAGGTGTTATTAAGTAAATATTTTTTATAGAGGTGGTTTTGTCAAAAGATACCCAATATAAAGGTGGTTTAAAGTAATTTACTCTTTTGCTTATTCCAAAACCCAACATGTTGGAAACCGATAATGGGCCTGTAAGCCTGATGAATTTCATAGGGGCCTCGTAGGATTCGAACCCCGGCCCAATAAGACCTTCAAGGCTGAGTTCAATTGTAATCTTGACACGTACCGGAGCTGGACCCTATAGAAGATGACGTCACGTCAGAAGAAGCATTGTTGGCGTGTTATATACTTCCTCCGTCCCATAATATTTGTCCACTTTTCTTTTTGGGTGTTTTTTAATGTTTGTCTACTTTCATTCATTCACAATCACATGTTTTATCTTTCTTTTCAAATTCTTTTAAATTTTTCATTTTCAATCACACATTTTACACTCATTATTATCTTAAATACCGTGAAATATTTGCTTTGAACAAATTTAAGGGAAAGGGAGTAGCAAATAGCAATCATCGTATGGGTAGGATCGTCATTTGACGTCGTGTGGTCTCCTTTTTTATCTCCTTCTCTCTCTATAAATCAAAAATTTGAATTCAAACTCAAAGCACAACTCCGACCGGTCACACTTGGCCGATCATCCACCGCAGCTGCCGAGGTATCCGTTTCGATTTCCGCGCCTTCATTTCAACATCGGCGATCGATTGATTGCGGTGTTCGTAGGCGTGGGTGAAATGGCGGCTGGAGTTTATGTTGATATGCATCGTTCAAGGCGGAGCGGAGTTTGAATCGCGTTGGAGTTTCCGGTTAGTGAATATGGATTTGTATTCGAGTCCGATGCCTCGATCGACATCTGAAGAAATTGATGATAAGCTTCGCGAGGCTGGAGTATCTTCGTAATTCGTAAACAGGTTTGTTGATTGTGTCTTTGTATAGTCGAATGTGTTTGATGCGATCGCAGAGTCGATCTCCAGTCGCATGTGAAATGTGAAACTCCAGAGTACTGTATGCATCTGTAGGTATGTGAGTGGCAGGATGCGATGATGAATTTGATTTTCTGAAGAGTAGGTTATGATATGATCACTGATCAGTTTAGTATCATCAGTTGGATTTTATGATACGAACTTTTGTGATATATAAGGCTGCTTCAATGAATTTAACGGTGTTTTATGTTTAAGGAGTAGTGCTCCAGTAGTTGTAGTTTTGATTTCTTGCTACTTGTTAGACGTTTTTTAACTATGCTATACTGGTGTTGTTGATATAGGAGCTTTGTAGAAAATCCGATTTGAGCAGATCATAAACAAGAGGCACAAAGCGGCTGAAAATGAAATCCTTTCTCCATTGATTTTGGAACACTGTACAAACCCTACGTAACAGAAAAGTATAATTCTAATAATTACATAACTTCCCTAAAGAATACAAAAAATACATATTTAGTCCCTGACTACAAAATAAGTTTCTGTAGATGAAGAAAATAAAACCATGTTTCACACCCCCCTTCAAGCTGGCGAGTGGAGGAAATTAGACACTCCCAGCTTGGAACTCAAGGCTTGTAGACGATCAGCAGGTAAGGCTTTAGTAAAAATATCAGCTGGTTGAGCGTCTGTTCGAATGTGTTGAAGAGAAATTAATTTTGAGACAACATGTTGTCGAATGAAGTGACAATCGAGTTCAATATGTTTTGTCCGTTCATGAAACACCGGATTGCGAGCAATTTGAATGGCGGCTTGGTTATCACAATACAAAGGAACTGAGCAATTAGTGAGTACGGACAGATCACGCAACAAACCTTTCAACCATACCACTTCACTACAAGCAGCCGCCATAGCCCGATATTCTGATTCAGCGGAAGAACGAGAGATCACCGTTTGTTTCTTGGTTTTCCATGAGACAATAGAACCTCCTAGCAACATACAATAACCAGTAATAGAACGTCTCGTGATCGGACATGCTCCCCAATCCGCATCGCAATGAGCTATAATGGAAAGATCAACATTAGCCTTATAAAAAATACCTCTAGCTGGGGAACTTTTAAGGAAACGCAGGACACGAAAAGCTGCTTGCATATGATCAGTTGTAGGAGACTGCATAAACTGACTTAGAACGTGTACAGCATACGATAAATCAGGGCGAGATATTGTTAAATAAATCAATCTTCCAATAAGCTGTCTATATTTGAGAGGTTCAGTAAGCAGATTGCCATTGGAAAGGGAAAGGTTATGCTTAACATCCATAGGACTTGTAACTGGTTTACAATCAGCCATCTGGTGATCATTTAAAATATCCAAAGCATATTTTCTTTGGCACAAGAAAATTCCTGTTGAATTCCGTGCAATCTCCAAGCCCCAAAAAATATTTCAACTCACCTAAATCTTTAATTTTAAACTGATCATTGATAAAAGTCTTTACCTGAGCAATGAGTGCCAAGGATGTTCCAGTAACAACTACGTCATCGACGTATACCAATAA
Source organism: Sedum album (assembly GCA_006409495.1). Classification (NCBI taxonomy): domain Eukaryota; kingdom Viridiplantae; phylum Streptophyta; class Magnoliopsida; order Saxifragales; family Crassulaceae; genus Sedum; species Sedum album. The sequence goes on from QZGG01001862.1 coordinate 44,434, forward strand.
GACTAGAAATTCAGTACCCCGAGTAAGTGTGAACAAAGAGTAATCATGCAAGCTTTGTATGAATCCAAACTTGATAAGAGCATCACTGAAACGAGCAAACCATTGTCTTGATGCTTGCTTTAAACCATAAAGACTCTTGGTGAGTCGACAAACTTTGCCAGTGCTTTGAAGACTTTTATAAAAACCGGGAGGAATTTTCATGTAAACCTCTTCATCCAAATGTCCATGAAGAAATGCATTATTTACATCAAGCTGAAACAATGGCCAGTTACGAGCGGCAGCAATGGCTAACAAGCTACGTATAGTAGTCATTTTTACTACGGGAGCGAAAGTGTCTTGATAGTCAAGTCCCTCTACTTGCGTGAATCCCTTTGCCACTAGACGAGCTTTAAACCTTTCAATGGTACCATCTGATTTCAGTTTCACTTTATAAATCCATTTGCAATCCACCACTGTCTTGTTTTCAGGGAGGTCAGTGATTATCCATGTTTGATTTTGTTCAAGAGCCTCAATCTCTTGCTCCATTGCATGCTGCCACCTAAGGTCTTTTGAGGCCTGTGCAAAGGTCTTAGGCTCTTTAATCAAGTCCACTTGAGCCAAAAATTCAACATAAGCAGCTTTACATTTTTCATAGCAGAGGAACTGATTAATGGAATGAGGAGAAGTCACTTTAGCTTTACCACAAATATAATCTTGATGCCAAACGGGAACTTTTGTTGTTCTGGATGATTTGCGAAAAACAGGGTTATGAACAGAATCAATATGCTTAGAAGATGGTGAACTCAAACTTGGAACTTGGTTGGACAAAGTTGAATCTGAATCTGTACAAATAGGTGATCCAGCTGTGCATTTATCTCCATATAATTGGTCTGGAAAATTGAGAAGGGGAATTGATGGTCGGGCAGGAACTTGATCATTCTCCACAAGCTCTCCACTTTGAAATGGAAAAATATTTTCAAAGAAGTGAACATTCCTGCTAACATACGTCTGATGTGAAAATAAGTTGTATACTTTATAACCTTTTTTACCAAAAGGGTATCCAAGGAAGACGCAGGGTGCAGCCCGAGGATCAAGCTTATCCCTGCCAACTTTATTAGTGCTAGTATAACAAAGACATCCAAAAACTCGCAGATGATCAAATGAAGGAACAAAACCAAAAAGTACCTCAAAAGGAGTTTTTCCTTCCAATAACCTTGATGGAGTTCTATTTATGATATATGTCGCTGTCAAGACACAATCTCCCCAAAATTTCTTTGGCACATTAGATCTAAACCTCAAAGATCTTGCAACATTTAAAATATGTCTGTGCTTTCTCTCTACTACTCCATTTTGCTGAGGAGTGTATGGACATGTTGTTTGATGTATACAACCTTGAGACCTTAAAAAATCAGTCAATGTATGATTCACAAACTCAGTGCCGTTATCTGATCTCAAATTTTGAATCCGCTGTTCAAACTGAGTATGAACCAATGCAAAGAAATCAATAATTACCTTAGTAACAGCCATTTTATCAATCAACAAGAAGGTCCAAACTGACCTCGAAAAATCGTCGACCAATGTTAAAAAATATCTAGCACCATGTGTAGTAGAAATATTAAACGGACCCCACACATCACAATGAACAAGCTCGAATATGTGAGACGAATAACTTTTACTGATAGAGAATGGAAGATGTGTTTGTTTTGCCAAAGGACAAACATCACACTGCAACTTATCAAATTTTCTTAAAACAATGTAAGGAGCTAACAAGTTCTGCATCAAAGTCTCAGACATATGGCCCATTCGGTTGTGCCATACTTCAGCAGTAACTATTTTATTTGTTTGACTAACACTACTTACTCTTGCTTGTAAGGTGGGATATACCAATGAGCCTCCACTGACATAATAAAGACCTCCTCTTCTTTCACCAATCTTGAGAGTACCTTGGATACTTGGTCCTGAATCACACAATGAGTTTTCGTAAATGACACTGAGGAGCCAGAGTCCACTATTAACTTGCTAACTGAAAGTAAATTGAACTTGAAACACGGAACATAAAGAACGTCTTGTAAAATCAATCCATCCGACAAGTAACATTTTCCAGCTTGGTTTACCTTAATTGTGTACCCATTAGGTAACAAAATGTTGCACTCATGTGCCAATGAATATATATCAGTAAGAAGACTCAAATTTGAAACAAAATGATTCGTGGCACCGCTGTCCACAATCCACGAAATACTTGAAACGGAAACATTAGCAGTGCATATACCTGCCATCAACATCTTTCCTTCATCTTGTCCTTCTTTGTTCTTTCCTGACAATTTAAGATAGCTTATCAACTCATTAAACTGGTCTTGAGTAACAAACTGAGGTTGCTTTAATTTGTCGTGCCTTTCACCATGTTGATCCTCAATTGGAAATGAGTTTGCAAAGTTCCCAATAACATTGTTCATAGCTGCTCTGTTCAATGAAGTAGTGGTCTTTTTGGACTTATCAGTGTTGTTTCCTTGAGGGTATCCATTCAGCTTATAACAATATTCCCTAGTATGTCCTTCCAAATTGCAAAAAGTGCAAAAAAACTTCGACTTGTTTTTCTGATTGACATTCTGAACAGGTTTTCCAATTTGAGCTTGGTAACGGAACTTGCCGCCACCGGCTTGAAATCCATTCTTGTTGCCGCTTCCACCAGAGTGATTGAAAACTCCTTTGTTTAAAGAATACATGGCTGACATTTCAATATCATCAACTTTTGTCATTAACTGTTGGGACTCATCCTGAGAAACCATATCAAAAACAGTATCTATGTCTGGTGTTTCTTTCAAGGCAAGGATATGCGTTCGAATTTGTGCATGACATTCATTTAACCCCATCAAAAAACGAATCACTCTATTTTCAGCTTTCTCTTGATCGTGAACAAAACATCTTATACAATCATCACTGGTAGGACATTGTCTAGCTCTGTCAAAAGAATCAAGTTCTGCCAAAACTTCCTTAACTTCTCAAAATAACTAGCAACATCCAAACTACCCTGCTTAAATTTGTCCAATTCTCTATTAATAGAAAACTTGCGAGCCACATTTGTACCAGCGTATCTTGTATGTAAACTCTTCCACGCAACAATGACGTTTTCGGAGTACATAATATCATCAGCTATGTTCTTCGACACTGAACATATAATCCAAGACATGACGACATCATTGCATCTTTGCCATCTAAGACTCATCAATGGATCAGTGGGTTTTTTGTATTCACCCTTTACAAAACTCAGTTTCGACCGACCGGATAGAGCTAACTCCATAGCCTTCTTCCATGAAACAAAGTTCTTTCTTCCGGTCAAAATCTCACTAACTATAGGGTTACCTGTGATTTCAGTGTTGCTAACCAAGTAAGGGTCATCAATAACACTGGTGTTGACAACAGAAGTACTAGAGTTTGAAGTAAGACCGGCATCGTTCAAGTCAGCCATAACCCAGAGATGAAGAAGAAGAAAAAACTCAATAGGAAACCACAACGAACACAAACCAGTGGTTAAAAAAAAAACCGATCAGCAAAATAGCTCACCAAAATCGTTAGCGGCTACTGATACCATGTAGAAAATCCGATTTGAGCAGATCATAAACAAGAGGCACAAAGCGGCTGAAAATGAAATCCTTTCTCCATTGATTTTGGAACACTGTACAAACCCTACGTAACAGAAAAGTATAATTCTAATAATTACATAACTTCCCTAAAGAATACAAAAAATACATATTTAGTCCCTGACTACAAAATAAGTTTCTGTAGATGAAGAAAATAAAACCATGTTTCACAAGCTTTAATAAAAGCTGGAAAGCTTCACTAAAGCTAGGTCAAGGGCTAGGTATATGACATTCTGTAGCATCCCCAGGGTTTGTTTTCTTTTCTCTTTTACTTAGAAAATATTCCTTGTAAATGAAGACCGGAAGCTCGTGCATGATTAAGTTCAGCATTTAAATGGTGAAATCGGTATACAGAGGCTGAATAGTGCCTTAGCTGATACCAGGCTAGGTATTTTCATTAACAAGCAAAGGATTATGGTACGTCATCTGTCCTTTAGTTCCATAGAGTTCAGACCGCGAAGAAGAAATTAAAGTCCTGTAAAATTAATTATGCGGCTCGGCCCTTATTTACCGAAGCTGCCTCTGTTTTCATGTTTGCCGGGAGAAATGAACTGTTGATAAATGAAATGTTCAACGGTTTGGTGATGGTGCAGCTAGTGGCTCCAGGATCGTTGACGAAGATTCCAGCCAAGTCAAGGTTTCTTAAGTCTTAAAATTGTTATCGATCTTGAAATTGTTTCTCTTCAGTTTTCTTGACAGTAAGAGTTGTTAATCGGTGTAATTTTTATAGGCAAGTGTTAAAGAAGTAATGGAAGCAGCTCTCGGGTTGGAATTGTTGAGGGAGAACATTTCGGCTTACAGCCGGATAGTTGATTTGCTCTGGAAGATAGAGATGAACTCTGCAAATTGGCACTGGACAGCTGGAAAGAAGAAATTAAAAGTGGTATTAACTTGAGTATCTCTGCAGGTGCTTATCTCAAGTTAAAATGTTTGCTTCAACAAATTTGAGTAAAATATAGAAATTATTTTTTGTTGATATGCTTTAAAAGGTCTCCTTTTCTACTTCAGCTGAGGAGAGGAAGGTGAAACACCAAAAGTCAAAAGTTATAATGAAAGAATTATTGATAATAGTGAATCATCAAGTGCTGAATAAGCAAGGCTTGCGTTTCGTTCTGGAAACAATCAGGTAAATGAATGTTTCTTTTGAAGGTTTGTGTTTTCAAAGTTTGGAGCCTTATATAAGGGCTCTGCGGGCAAGGACTATTTAACAAAGGTATTTTAGTATTTTAACCCACTGAAACATTACTGTCAAAAACAATCAAGTGGTTTGGTTCCGCGTTGGAAGTCAAAGACCAGCGGTGGGGTGAACACAAGAGTTGTCTCATCCTTGGGCATCAATGAGAATCAATATCATGCTTTTCTTCCTCAACTCTGAGGACTGGTGGAATTCTTTGGTCCACAAGAGCCATATGATCTCCTGCCTTCCCGTTGCAGGATTATTTTTTCCACTCCATGAATTATATGGCTAAACTTGTCTACCTCCACCCATCCCCTGAACATTGTTTTATGCCGTTTGTTATAGCATCTCAACGACTAGAATGTGATGTAGAAATATCAGCCTTTACTTATGTGTTGTGCTTGGGCTAGCTAAAGAGACACTTGCTGGAAACTAAGAAGATTAAGGCACACAATGAAAACATATATAAGTCATTGAATCGCTACCAGGTTTGTCTTCAATGTAGACAAATTTTTTTGATGCCCTCAATGAGTTGTTGAAATCTTGTGATCTTTAGATGTTTTTATATTTCATTATGACAATGTGCTTTTAACAATGCAGCCTCTCCATCTTTCGCTAAATCATGTTAAGTGAACGGGTGATGAATCCAAATGGATCTTTTTGAAGATGCAGGCATTGACAATATTGTTAAATTGACTACATACAGGTTTCGTGAGAGCAGCATAGCTCATATACAGGTTGGTAGCAACGAGACTCTAATTTTAGTTGCTCAAATTCCAGCACCATGAGCAGTTTTAAATATTGTTCATGGATATGACATGTACGAAACTATTTACACATACTAAAATGGTTAAATTTACAATCATGGCAGTTGTTGTGACCAAGATGGTAGTACTCGCCCACCAACATTTGGTGGAGGCTGTTTTGAGGAGGAAGCACTGCCCTCCATAATATCAAAGGCATCTGCAAATTCTACGAGGTCATCATCCTCAATAAGCTCCAAGCTGTCCCTGACATCAAAGCCATCTGGATCTCTGATTGCTCGCTTTTTAGATCGGGCGCTGTAGATAAAGTCACTAACTGCAGCATCTGAATTTGCAGGTGGCATATCAGAAGCTGCTGCTCTTCTCTTCTTGGCTGAATACGTGCTGTCATTGTTACTGCTGCAGGTTTTGTAGAAATCTCTTATGGTTGTTTCGATTGTTTCAAGAATCATGTCACCATATTTCTCCAACCTCACCCTGAAGGTGGAAAACATGAGAAATTGTACACTTGGGCATGAATAAACTTGCACATTAGTTTCGGTCTTACTTGCCAATTCCGTTAATATCCTGAAGTTCCTCTTTAGTTCTGGGAATCATTTTACACATGGTCTGTAGAGAAGCCTCTCTGGACACCAAAAGTAACAGGGTTAAGTGTAGAATAACCAGCAATTTGAAAGAAAACATATGGTATAAAACACTGGTTCATACCCAAATATATGGTATGGCATAACGCGGTCCCCGGCGTCTTTTAAAATTGAATTTCTTAGCGATCGCAGTGCTCTGTATAATGCGCCTGAGAGGTCCTGAAATAGCAGCAAGTAGGTTTTTGATAAAGGGATAATAAACAGAGCAGAAATCATTCTGAAAAGGGGAAGTACAATATTACCAAATCTTTCCCAGGTTGTTTTAGAGTAATGTTGGAAGTGTAGTTTGACTTTACTGATGCTTTTGACCCCTTTGGTTGGGTTGCTACAGATGTGTTTAATTTGGCCATATTTTCTCTGAGGAAGGAAACCTGAAGCAAAATATTTACAAAGAATTTAGCATTTTGCCACTGATAACATGTCATGCCCTGTTAATGCACAAGAAGAAATTGAATACTCTGAATGAAGCCAAAAAGCCTTATTATCAAACTGGAGCAATGTGAGTGCCAACATGGGGATTCAAATAATTTCTGCAAAGAGCAATTTTTAATCGATAGCGTACCTTAATAATATCGTCTGCGTACCAGAGCAAAGGTTGTAAGCTTTAGAATCATTAACCTGGTAAAATCAAAGCAGGTTCCCAACTTGAATCAATTGAAAAAAAACAAAGTGCACCATAGCAGAATCCACTTTTGTTCACAGACATAAATGACAGAGTAACCCATTAGTTTACCTTTAACACAGATGAAACTGATCCATATAGATCACTTTTTTTAACTACTTCGGTTAGAATCTCCTCAGTGACAAGATGCCGTAGCACTCGTGAAGCTTCTCCTTTCGTTAGATGTTTCCCAGCCCCGTGAAGCTTCTGAGCATCATGCCTGTGTTTCTTGACCTACATACAATAAAGTATAAAGGTACACAGAAACTTGAATATTACCAAAACAAGAAAACAAAAGTAATTAGAACTTTTGGTTTAACATACAAATTGACTCAAGGATCCGCGATAAACTTCTAAAATATGAGATGATGAAAAATTCTGCCCAGTAGATTTCACCAGCTCAATCTAGCAAAATGCAGCTCAGATAGTCAGATAACAGTTCAAGGAAAGAACGGAGCAAAATGTGGCAAGACTCTGTGGGCTGAGACGAAGTCGTAAGCACACCAATTGTTTTGCAGTTCCCGTGACATCCCTCTCAACAAAAGT
>QZGG01001863.1:0-51729 GCA_006409495.1 Sedum album
TCAGCAGCCTATAATGAAAGAAAGAAACCCCGAGAGAAATATTTACTTGATATACAGTTTCTCTACTGTGGTACAATGTTTCAGAAAAAAATTTACCTTTCCTTCAACTTCCAAAAATTCAGAAATGAGCTCCTCAATTTCTTCTTCGGTCATAGGTTCCTGCAACTGAAGCATCTTACACTATTAGTCAATAGCAGGCTGACCTTCAGACGCTATTTCTCAAATTCATAAATAAAAACAAACTGAATAGACTTCCAAAGAAATATTACCTCGAGATTTACTGTTTCATCATGCTCAGTTATCGAATCAGAAGAGCTGCTGAGCGGATCACTTCCACCTTCTCCATCCATAACATACTCAATTTTCTGTAAAAATAAATAAATCATATGACTCTAATTACGGTACGCAAACAATAACAACCAAAATATATAACTAAACACATCACTACATCAGTATCAAAGTTCCGCTTCATTTTAAACACATTAGTTCCACAAACTACATACTAACAATTTGATAAATAATCCTAAAACCCTAACACAATACAAGCAGTAAATTATACCTAAAATGACCTCAATAGGATGCCACGACGACTTAGCAGCAGCAGCGAGTGGAGGCAGATGGCGATTGCCGCCGCGGAATACGTTGGTGATCCGGAGCGTGAGAGATTAGAGAAGATGAAAAGTTAGAGCGGGAGGTTGTGGTTGGGTTAGTGTCGATTTTCACAGTTACCGATGAGGAATCGACTCCGCTCCGCGAGCATCGGGTCGGGTCTGTGGGAATACTGAATTTCCGTCGCTTACGACATTTCCTTACTATACAGTGCACACATAGAAGTAGAACAATTCATGACTTAAACATTAGTTATAAATAATAAATATATCTATCAAAAAATAAATAAATAATAAATATAATATTATTTAATAATTAAATTATCAAAATTATATTTTTAATTTTTTATTATAATTAGAATAGTATTTTAAAATAAAAAAATTAATGAAATCAACCTATATCAATTTTTATTATAAATAATATATATTAAATTAATTTATTGTAATTCACAAAAATAATAGATTATATGTTCTCTTATTAATTTTTAGGGTTCGTTTGGTATGTTTTTAAAAATCAGAAATCAAAATCGAAATGGATCATTCTTTTTAACAAGTTGTTTGGAATGGTCATGAAATCAACTAATGTTTGATACTTAAAGTTAAAATATCAAATGATATATTTCTATAAAATTATAGTATAAAATTGGAATGTTAATTTTACACCCTAAAATGATATATTTTGATTGTGTTTTATCAATGATTGAGTTTGTATCATCACATTAATGAAATATGTGATTTGCAAAGACATAATACTGATGGGGAAGTGGAGAATGCCTTGTTTTCTCTTCATCCTCATAAGGCACCAGGGCCTGATGGCTTCTCTGCTCTCTTTTTCAGAAGTTTTGGAGTATTGTCAGGGAGGATTTTGTGAAGGGTGCTTTGAACTTTCTGAATGATGGTGTGTTGCTTGATACTATTAATGACACTCTGATTGTTTTAATTCCTAAGGTTAAAGGAGCAGCAAGGCTTCAGGAATTCGGACCAATTAGCTTATGCAATATTTTGGCGAGGACAATTTCAAAGGTTATGGCTAATAGACTCCAGCTTGTCTTAGATAAGGTAATATCCCATGTTCAGTGTGCTTTTGTAAAGGGTAGGAGCATTATTGATAATGTTATTGTGGCTCATGAAGTTTATCATTACATCAAATCCATTAGCAGATCAAAATCAGGATGGGGCTCCTTGAAATTAGATATGTCTAAAACATATGATAGGGTAGAATGGCTTTTTCTTGAAATGATGTTAAAGAAGCTGTTGATCAATGGGTTAGGAGAGTTATGCAGTTAATCATGAGTGTCAATTATAGGATTAAGATTAATGGAAACATCACTGGTTGCTTTAAACCTAGGCGTGGTTTGGGAGAAGGTGATCCAATTGCACCATACATGTTCTTAGTTGTATCTGAATGGCTTTCACAGACTATTAATGAAAGACAAAGGAATGGTGTTTTGTCTGGTGTGAGTATTTGTAGGAATGCTCCAAAAATTTATCATCTATTTTTCGCTGATGACTGTATGATATTTTTGAAGGTCTCCCCAGAAGAAGTTAGTGTCATTCGTTACCTGCTGGACATTTATTCAAGATTTCGGGACAGAAGGTAAATTATGATAAATCTAGTTTGGTTGTTAGTAAAAACATTTCTGCTGAGTTAAGGAGTTTTGTTCTTGACATTCTTCAAGTAGGATTGAAATCTCAGCATGAAAAATACTTGGGGCTTCCATTGACTTTTGGTAGGAATAAATCAGGTCCCTTTTTCCATTTAACTGAAAAGGTTTGTAATAAAGTGAACAGTTGGGGAACTGCAATGTTGTCAATGGGAGGGAAGGAAATAATGATTAAGTCTGTGCTAAATGCTATTCCCTTATATGCTATGCAGTGCTTTATTTTGCCAAAACAGATTATCGAATGTTTGAGGAAACAGATTGTTAGATTTTGGTGGAAGCAGTCTGAAAATAAGAATCATATGCACTAGGTAAAGGCTAGATGGCTTTATACCCCGAAAATTGAAGGTGGTTTGGGTTTTACAGAATTGAATCACATGAACAGAGCCCTTGTGACTAAGATAGCTTGGAAATTGTTAGTGAAGCCAGATTTATTAGTGTCCAAGCTTTTAAAATCAAAAATATTTTAAAGACCGTGCCTTTTTTGATGTTATGCTAGGAAATAGACCATCTTTTATATGGAGGAGCATCCATTCAGTGAAATCTTTAATTCTTGCAGGCATTATTAGAGATGATGAGGATGAAATTTTCGTATGGAAGGAGGACAGTGGCGGTTTTTCTGTGAAGTTCGCATTTGAGCTCTCTGATAAGGAATCAAGGAAGACTGAGTATATAAATAAAGGAGAACAGTCTGATGGTAGTAGAATTAATACTTTTTGGCGATCTTTTTGGAAGCTCCCAATTCCATCAAAAGTTAAAATATTTGGCTGGCGGTTGTTTCATTCAGGTTTGCCGTTGGGTCTTAATCTTTTAAGAAGAAATGTTTCTAGTGATGGATCTTGTGTGCTATCTGGTTGTAAAATAGAATCTGGGATCCATCACTTTTTGAAGTGTCGGTGGGCTAAATCTATATGGGGTTTGGCTGTTGTTAATAGATGCAGTTGTGAAAATTATGTTGACATGGCAGACTGGATGTATGACAACCTTATGAATCTCCCTTGGAAAGAATTTTGTTTTAGCATTATCATTGTCTAGCTGTTTGGTTTAACAGGAACATGTTGAATCTTCTGCTTTTGTGGTTCAAAAGGCCAGGATGCTCCTTAGTGAGTATGTTCAAGCGGCTAAAGGAAGCATTACCGATATGCAAGATAAGTCTTTGGAATGGGTGGCTCCGCTAGTTAGCTTTCTTAAAATAAACTGCGATGCGTCTTTGGATATGAGGGCTGGAATGGTTGCAGTAGCAGCAGTGGCGCGAGATCATGATAAGAAAATTGTGGGCATTTTTATGGATTATGAAGAAGGTTGCACTTCAATTATGAAAGGTGAGATCTTGGCTATTAAACTTGGATTGCAGTTAGGAGAAGCCTTGGGTCGAGAGAAAGTTATTTTGGAATCAGATTGCTTAACAGCTGTTCAGCTTATTAAGTTATACATGTCTGAGGATAAAGAGTTAGAATCGATGCTAGCTTAATGTAGAAACATGTTTTTTATGAAGCATGAGTGGAGGCTTCATGCAGTTCGTCGTGAGGCTAATGGCATTGCAGATTTGGCGGCTATGTATGCTAGGAACAACCGGCTTAATTGGAGATCTTTATTAGCTAGTCCTTGGTTTACTAAAAATGTAACTTATAACTTTTATATATATCAAAAGGACAAACTTATTTTGCTTATGAATCTCCATGATATAGTTGATTGAGTATTCATTTTTTGCCCATACCTCTTTATTTCATTGCTAGACCAAGAATGTATGAATTTGACGGCGACTACGCCGGCGGTGGTTAAGCAGTTGGTCACGGCAGAGAGCGAATGATAACACACAATTATATGAGTTAAAAATCATCTAAACCCATTATTTTATGTTTCTTTCTCGTATCAAATGTGTCACTTTTGGTATTGTTTGAATTGCAGGAAAGAAATTCAAGAGTGCACAAAATATTGCCCAAAAAGTAGCCGTTGGACACCAAGCTTACGTTCCTGGAATTTCCAAGCTTACGTCCAAGGATTTATTATAAATTCAAGAGACGTGCGCTTGGTAAATTCAAGAGACGTGTGCTTGGAGAGGCTAGAGGCAGCATTTATGAGCATCGAAGAACTCAACAAATTTGGCCGTAATTGGCCAAATTCTTCCAATATCCGAGGACCTATTAATGCTGGAAAATGGAGACTATAAAAGGGGACCTTATCTACACAAAATGAGACCACCTCTCCATCATTTTATTTAGCACCATTTTCTTCACATTTTGGAGATCATCTCCAAATGGTGTGGTGTAGCTGCTGGATTTGGAAGAGGAGATCATCATCAGGGCTGCTGAATTTGCAGAGAAGATCATCATCATACTCAGTGACAATTCTCTATTCTCATCTTGTTACTTCATTGCTGTAGTTATGAATCTTATATGTAACTAAACTCACCCAATTTGGGGAGTTGTTTGTTAACATATATTGATGAGTGTTATTGCATGATTATTTTGTGTGAATTTTATTACAATTCTTTGTGCTTGATACATGCTTGAATGTTTATTTAGAGTAGCCTAGCGGTGAACTATATTAACATGTCTTGCATGATGTTTGTTTGATATCATTTTAGTAAAGCTAGCGGTGTAGCTATTTTGATATTTATTCAAGCTATTATCAATCTTCATGAGAACTTAGCGATTAATTGAAGACTAGGATATATAAAATTATTTACATATTATCTTAGCGGATGTATGTTTGTTGTGTCTCTAGCGGGAACAACTAAATAATTCACATGAATTAAACATGACAACAATTATTTTATGTTGCAAACAACTCCTTAAATTGGTGTGTTGGTAGTTATGTATTATTTGTTACTTGTTACTAAATCAATTATTAAAAACCCCCTTTAGGAATAATTAGTGGAATAAAAAAATATACTCTTGACTTAAATTGCTCTCTCTTGGGTTCGACCCTACTTGCCGCTTGCTAGCTTGTAGGAAAAATTTAAATTTAAATTTGAGGCACTCAACGACGTGCTCGCCAGCGAGAGTGGATAAGGCGAAGGAGATGACGAAATTGAAGTTTGGGGTTTTAGGGGATTCTGAAAAATTGTAGCAACGAAAGTATTTCTGTTAGCGACAAAGAATTAGGGAGAATACACTTCAAAACGGTCATAAATGGTATATAAAGTTTTGCTCATGTGGATCCATGTATTTTGGTGGACTCGTAAATCCCATTTGCAACTATTGATTGCATTTTTTGGACGCACAAAATTGTGTCACCACATTAATGAAACATGTGAGTTGCACGTGATTGCACACGTGAATTGCACATGTCAAGTGCAAATACGTGGTGCAATCTCGTGCGTTCAAAAAATGCAATTAATGGTTGCAAATGAAATCCACGAGTCCACCAAATTACATGAATCCACATGAGCAAACCTCATGATATACATGTATTGAAAATGGGAAAGTAAGCTGCACACAAAAATTACAGGAGTCACTGTAGTGACGAACGGACACTATGAGGGACCGGCAGAGCTCAATGAGTCGAGGCACTCATATGGAGAGCAACCAAGGAAGCGTAAAACCCATCTTTAATATTTATGAGTGTTTCGTGCCGGCCTTTCTCGACTATGACGCCGTTTTTTACCACGGCGATCACATCAGCATGTTTGACGGTTGAGAGTCGATGAGCTACCACAACGGTGGTTCTGTTGACCACGACTCGGTCCAGTGCGTCCCAGACAACTCTCTTGGATTCTGCGTCTGATGCACTAGTCGCCTCGTCCAGTAGTAAGATTCTTGGGCTTTTGACTATGGCACGTGCGATGGCTACTTGTTGTTTTTGTCCTCCGGAGAGCTCGTTCTCCTACCACTGTGTCGTAACCCTGAGAAAGATGAGTGTTAGAAATTAGATTGAGCAAAGAGAAATTGAAATCATCAACAATCTCAGTGTACATTTGTGGGTTTTTAATAAATGTATTGCTAACCTGGCTTAAACTGCTTATGAATTTATGCGCATTTGCCAGTTCTGCGGCAGCTAGGACTTCTGACTCATCTGCAATCCCTTCTTTTCCATACGCAATGTTGTCTCGAATTGAGTTGTTGAATAAAATAGGCTCCTGACTAACAAGACCCATCTGTTGCCTCAACCATTTCAATTTCATCGTCTGAATTTCAACTCCGTCAAGAGTGATGGTACCAGAATCAAGGTCATAAAATCTTTGAAATAGTGATATCACAGTAGACTTCCCGCATCCACTTTCTCCAACTAAAGCAACAGTCTGTGATCAGGAATTCAAGGAATAGTTAGTTAAGACCCGAAAATCAGTAGCGACAGATGAGTAGAGGTTGCAGAAAATATAAACCGTAGAGACTACAAAACTCACCTTTCCAGAATTAATGGTTATGCTGAGGTCGCGCAATATCTGCACATCTGGTCTGGTGGGGTAAATGATGCAACCTGAAAAAGGAATGACGCTCATTTCTACTCCAGACAAACCTATCCTCTGAAAATATAGAATATAGATCATGTATGGCACAAGAATGTAACTGAATGAGGAAAACTAGACACTTACCGTTCTAATGGAACCGATTGTTTGCTCTACAACCGTAGCTGCTTTGGCATAAGCATTCTGTCCTAGGGATGCAATTTTTGATATTATGGTGGCCATTATTCCTCCAGCAATAACCATTGGAGGAATGGATGATAACATGACTAAGGTGAGAAGCCACCCTTTAAAAAAGGCTATGACAAACCCTCCAACAAAGGTGGCAGTTAACTGTATGAATTTTTCAACCTGCATACCAATAAGATACTAAATAACATCAAAGGCCAAAGGGTATTTGATTCTTTGTTCACTTTTCCAAATTTGGTTTTTTCAGTGTTACCTTTTCACCAAGTGCATCTTGAATTAGAACTGTGTCACCAGACATTCTCCCTACTACTTCACCTGTGTTTGTTTCTTTGTCAAAGAAGGCTACGTCTTGCCTCAGGATTGTTTTCAAATATAAGCCTCTAATTCACGCAGCTTGTCTTTCGCCGGTTGTCATCCAGCACGACACCTCTGTTGAGCAGATCATATGTTAGAAGCTAATGAAAGTTCGATTTAGTTTAAGAATTAGAAGTCTTACAGAGAAATGCAGCGAAGAAGACACCCAGCGCCAGGTAAACAAAATCCAGCGATACCTGAGAAAAATGTTAAATCACTATCAGCTATTTGTCCCTAAGGTTTAAGAAATTGGGTTAAGATTGACAATTGACATATATTACTTTGGAAACGGCTTTCATAAGTTCTTTCATGTCCGGATTTTGTCCGAATGCATTGATCAGATCTCCAAATATTACAGTCATAAGTGGCATGCACACTCCATTGCCAACAGCTCCAGTTGTGCCAACAACCATCAACACATAGTCCAAAGGGTGTGCAAAAGCTAATAGCCTGTAAAATGGAACAGTCTTGGCATTTTCTTCTGTTTCCGGTAATTTTTCTCCATCCTGCCCAGAATCATTCTTGCTCTCGGAGGTGCCAGCATGGCTAGTTGACGAGGTAGGTTCGTGCAATTCAATGTTATTCGTGCCCATCCTGCTTGAGGATCTCCTTTCTCGTGACGAGTTATTTCTCACTAAGAAAGGATGGCCATATAAAACGAACAAAACTACTGTTGGGTAAATTGCAGAAAACCACCTTTATCATTATCCATTTTGCAGAAAACCATCCTTATCTTTATTTTTTGCAGAAAACCACCCTTATCAGTATCCATTTTGCAGAAAACCACCCTTATCTTTATTTTTTGCAGAAAACCACCCATATCTTCTTTCTTTTTGCAACTAACCACCCATATTATGAAATTCTTTGCATAAAAACACCCGTAATTGTAAAATTTGTTTTTTCACAAATATTGTATTTAAAATTTAGTTCTTATATTGACAAAATATTAAATATACTTAGAAAAATATGATTACATTCCAAAATATATTTTAAAATACGAAAGAATTTCTAAATTTATTATTAATATTTTAATAACATTGTTTTGATATTTTAAAACAAACTTAGAATAAATTGATCTAGGATTGCACACATATTTTTAAAATATATTTGGGAGTGGATTCGTATTTTTCTTAATTATATTTTAATATTTTTTATTCATAAAAAAATTAAAGTTACATTTAATATATTTTTTAAAGATTTTTTACAATTACGGGTGGTTTTTTGCAATATATTTCATATAACGGCTGGTAAGTGGCGGTTTTCTGCAACTGGGAAAGTTACGGGTGGTTTTCAACAAAAAGAATTAAAGATAAGGGTGGTTTTCTGCAAAAAAATAAAGATACGGTGGTTTTTTACAAAACAGATTAAGTTAAAGGTGGTTTCTACAATTTACCCAATACTGTATATGCCGGCTATATGACTAAGTCTAAAAGAAGCTTATTGAAATCTAGATAAGGATACGTTAGACGATAAGAGAGGTTTAGAAAATAGTGGGAGGTTATGAAATTAAATAAATAATAATAATAGGTGGATTTGATAAAAACAGAGCCGATCAAATCCTTATGCATTCTAAAAAATTGATTTAGAATATGAGTTGAGAAAATCGGGAGTAAGGAGGTAGACGTATAAAGTTTTATAGTTTGGAGAGGCATACTTAATATAATTTAGGGTGACTTCATTTAAAATTGACGTGTGAGGCAGAGGAGGAATGAGACGGTGCCTTTGTATTAGTGAAAGCTTGAAGTGATATCACAATATCATAGGTTTGTTACACTGCCTTTGTATTTATAGTAATTGCATGTATACATTTTGTATTAAATGTTGATTGAGGAAACATATATGCCATGTCATTTCCACAGGAGCTCTATTTGCACTATGTTTATTTCTTCACATAAATCTTAAATTGTTGAGAACCATAATAACATAGTGAATCTTCAAACAAGTACTTGATTTCAATCTGGTGCTTTGCCTCTCCAATGTCCACATCCAACAAGAAATTTCAGCAGTCAAAGATCCCTAATTTTGTCACCAGTCTTATATTCAAACTACGTATCATATTAATGATACTCATACGATCTAATAACTGTGACATCAAGCAGGAATACCTGGTCCAAGATGGATGTTTCGGCAGGTGTGTTCAGAGTTCGCGGCTCGAATCGAATAGAGCTTCATAACTTGAACAGAGTGAGGGAGCGAGAGACTTCGGGGTAGAGGATTTTTCAAGTCAATTCGGATGTATCGGCTCTCAACCAAAGCTTGGTCAACCGGTCGCCTCAATAGACGCTTGGTTCATCAACCGCCAGAACAGAAGCGTACTCAATCCACTGCTCCAACAGATGCTGGGAA
The DNA here is from genome assembly GCA_006409495.1 of Sedum album. NCBI lineage: Eukaryota > Viridiplantae > Streptophyta > Magnoliopsida > Saxifragales > Crassulaceae > Sedum > Sedum album. The sequence continues at coordinate 9,567 of QZGG01001863.1, forward strand.
AGGCTCCTTCACACATAATCAAGCACAGCTCAGATACGAAGCTCAATCCACAAATCTGCAACAAACCCACACTTTTCATTTGAGCAAGTCTTAGGCAAGAACACTCACAAACTCATATGATCAATTCATTTGAGCAGAAATCATCTCATTTCTTTTATCAGCACATATTCTAACATTTCTAAGAATTATAACATACCAAACAGGCAAATGCTTGCAAAATGAACATAATCTATATATGAACAAGCCAACAAATCAGAAAATGAGCCTTCTGACCTCAAACACTAACATGTTCACCATCAAATAAAGACTAGGCATCTAGTTAACTTGCAAACATCAAGCTCAAATATTACTTGCATACAACTGAATCAAGATGGCATAGATCACCAAGTAACACAGCACAGTTCCAATGAGATTTCCCACAAACATAAAACCATGCTGAAAATTTAATTCAAGACTAACTGGACACATGTAGTCAAACAAATGCATGACAGGGCATAGATTAGAACATTACTGCAAAATTTATGATCACATAAAACACTAATCAGTAACCACATTTCAGACACAAGCATATCCAAGGTGCCCTCCTAAGCCAAGCGTTCTAGCTATCTTAGAGGTAAACCTATCAGATATCAGCCCAAGAACATTAGGTCAAGTAGCAAAGCATGTTGAGACCCTTTATCATTTACCAAAGTTACAAAGCTATCTTAAGTGAAAAAAACCAATAGACATCAAAAGCACTGAGCAAAGACATCTTCTAAAGTTATCTAACCTTAATACTCATAAATATACTTAGAGTAATGAAGAACAAACACATGGAAGATGATAGTTCACAGCTCATTGACAATTGATATGCTTATGTTAAAGACTCGCAGTCAAAAGAGCAACCTAAATATATGTTAAGAGCATTCAAGCTCAATCACAATTGTAAAAAAAAAGGCCAGAACATTTAAATCATACCAGCTTCACAAGCTAATCAACAGAGAATAAGGCATAGACATCAATCTATCCAAGTAGCCATCAAAGTCGTTTCAGCAAGAGTCTTGAGTCGTTTCAGCAACTCTCGAGTCTTGAGTCGTTTCAGCTATACAAAAAACTGACTCACAGAAGCTAGACACGAAAAAGAACTACAGACCTGAAGACTGAACCTTTAGGGACTTACAGTCTCCAAACTCAATTAGATTCTTTTCTCATTTTGAAATTTTCTGGAATAATCATGTTCCATTTATTGGTTGAATAATATAAAAGATGGTAATATTTAAGCTAAAGCGAATTAGAATATATTTTTCACTCGACTGATACCAGTATACTTAAAACTTTACTTATTATTAACAAATTTCAATTCGAAAGAGAAATTAGTTAAAGACAAACATGTATAACATGGTTTGGAAAACTCTATCAAGATTATTATGCATTTTTCATGTGAATGCAAAGTCTTGAAGAAGTTTCTTAGAACGTGGTAATGTCAATTTCACTCTCAATAAGGAATTACTTGCTAGATGTCTAAACCTATAACAACATGGAATATTTAGTTAGGCACCTACTTCCCTAAAATGGAGCATCAATAATAAAAATCAACATGGAATATTTTTATTTTCATATTTCTTGGAATAGATAGTATGTAAAAGTTTGAAATTGTATAAACAACCAATAATAAATACAAAATGCAACAAAGCCGGACCGATAGTAGTAAAAAATATTACTTAAATTACAATAGCAAAGTGTGTCATGCAAAAACGCATGTACCTGAAGCTAGTAAAAAAATAACATGGGTACTTTATTTTTTATCTATTTTGGCGAATATTGGGATGGGGTCCTGTCCAATGCAAACTGCAGTGATCAATTCTTGTTACTAGTATTGGATGCACAGATATGTTTGACCGGTTGATGGTATAGATGGCAACATTATTTTGGATATAATAAAAATTTTAATTTATTTAAGAGGTTATAAAGAAGAACGATTAAGAGATAACATGGGAATATGAGAGAAAAATGTGGGATAGTGTGTCTACTCAGGTAGAGTAGTTATTTTGATATTATAAAAAATTAAATTTGATTAGAATTGTTAGGAGAAAAATTAAGAATCCCGGATTCTTAATAGTGAAATTAGGGACATTTGGAACCTTAAAATATTAATATCACCCATTTACTTAACATGTTTTATGAGACACTTGTAAATGTGTCGAGTATAATCGATGAAAAGTGAAGCAAGTGGGTGTACATAACTACATATATTTTTTTAATGAGACATATTCCCTTCCTCCACCTTAAATGTTTGTCCCAAAACTCTATCAAAAAAAAATGTTTGTCCCTAAATAACTACATATATTGAATGAGAAATATTGGAGTGGGAACCGAATTTGCATCCATTTCGCTTTTCTAGCTTTGATTGCAGTCATATTTGTAGAGCCAAAACAACAATGTCTTGGTTAGAATTTATTACACTTCTGTTCAAAGCATTCATTTTATACTACAAAATCGGATTCTAATCCAAAAATAATTATTTTGGTATCATTAGTGGATACATACGTAAAAAAATGGAACTAAACAAAATAAGAGATCGATTACTATAACCATCTGTATCCTCTTATATTATCATAAACATCATTTTCTTAATAATACAAAAATTGAAAAGGAACAAAATTAGATACATGTCTTAATCACGTACATAAAACTATTTTAAATACAGCTTACTCAAAAAAATGCTAATAATCTTCACACCAAAAAAAAACTCGACACGTGTATTTTTTACTGAACATAGTAATTGTGTTCAGTAAAAAAATTTACTATATTCACAAAATACGGTGTATCATTCCCTGAACACACACATTAAGTAATCTTGATCATTAATTTGTATGAAGGACTAGAATTGGCTCTAGAACCTTAGTTTAATAAGAGACCTTAACGGAACCTTTCTACACCTTTAAATATTATAAATGACTATGAGCATTCCAAAGCATCATTTAAATAGCTCAATCTGCAAATACAATCCCAGAGAATACAGTGTCATACACATTAAATCTACTCCAACGCACACAGCTAGTTATCTAAAACTTTTAATGAACACTTAACCGACCTTCAAATTTACATTTATATGACAGTTCTCTATTTCTCGATCCGTTTGTTATCATCGTCTTTTTTGTTTTCATCTCAAGAGTTTGTACTGTGTTTATCAAATTGTTAGTTCCGATTGAAACAGATTCAGCCAAACCTTTGGTTCACGAATTTAGTGGTTTTGAAAACTGAAATTTGGTTTCAAATTCCGATCCAAGTGTAGTGTAATTAGACCCGTCAAAAAGGCCCAACACCCGATACCCGTCCATACCCACCCATCAAAAACGCCCGTCCATACCCGCTCATCAAATTCAATGGGCAAAATTAGCCCACTACCCGTTATCTACCCATTTAAAACAGGGTAAGCCCGCCCACCCGCCCATATCGTGAAACAACGAAACCCTTCTGCCGCTCGATCGCTCCATCGCCGCACCTCAGCTACAACTCTCCGACCCGACCTCCTTCAGCATTCGGCATTCGGCTTCCGGCGACCTTCTCGATCTGGATTCTATTCAATATTTGAGGTTCCTTCACTCAATCCTTTGTGTCCCGATTTTCGTTAATTCTTAACCTAATTGAAGCGCTTCTGTGAGTGATATTTTGGTTTCAAGATATTCATCATCTTTAATGTCATACGACGTGTCTGTTGCAATTGACTCTTGTACCTTGAAATTGTGACCTTATTCATGAATTCGGAATTTGATGCAATAAAGTCTGCACCGGACTTGAAATTGGATGAGTTGAAGGAGATGAGAGGAGACGACGGAGGTTAGGAGTAGAAGAAGCCAAGCGGCGGAGATGAAGCCGTGAGCGGCTGAGATAGGATTAGGTTTTAATTCATTGCTTATCCAAATCAAATACATTTAGGGTAACATATAAGGCATGATCATATTTCCTAAATTACACGTTAGTCCCTAATATTTAACATAATAAAGTACGTAACATTCCTCCCTCCTTCGGAGAACCTTGTCCTCAAGGTTCACGAATAATATGCAAATTTCAGGTGGCCTCCAAGATGTGAACCAAAAAAACATGTGATAACGCATCATACTCTGAAGTGTGAAGCACCTGCAGAAGAACTCGTGACTAGCAAACTTGAAGATGAACAACACGCAGAAGAAAAGAAGACTTGGAGACATCTCACAAACTCCTTTGCTTGAGGCAGCATCAAGAGCTGTAGCATCATATGCCACATCGTTGACATATTCCCTAAGTTTCCAAGAGCTCATATGGGCATGAATAGTTTTTGCAGAGTTCAACCAGTGATCCAAACGAATACACTAGTACAGATTATATTTTTAACAGCGCTTGTTATAAAGCGCTGTTAAAAAAATTAGATCTTTCACAGCGCTTTAAAAAGAAAGCGCTGTAATAAATGTATTTAACACAGCGCTTCTTAAGAAAACGCTGTACAAAATATACAACAGCGCTTATATTATTAGGCGCTGTCTTAAGTAATATATTTAACAGCGCTTTTCCAAAAAAGCGCTGTTAAAAATACTAATTAAAACAGCGCTTATATAAAAAGCGCTGTCAAATGTTTACCGCAGCGCCTTTTCATAAAAGCGCTGTCTTAAATAATTTTATTTAAATTTAATTTAAATTTTCTGAAACTAAGTAAAAATAATAATAGGCTGGTTTTTAACTTAATTATTAAAGCCCTTGATACATAATAGAGGATGGTGAGTTTGGAACAACAAAAGCTAATTACCCCTAAGAAGGTGCACGTTAGAGGTGCATTTTAGCAGTTTTTGAGCTCCCGGTGTCAGAATTGGACCCATAATACCTCGTTTCGAAGAGAACGACGAGCCCGTCAGAAATCACCAGCTTCGCTCGTGAGGTATGGTGTTTTTTGGGCAAATTCGGTCGTTTACTATTTTATTTTGATTTTTTAGTATTTTTCCATTATTTTCGTTTTTTTTTGGGTTATGTTGTCACGCAAAGCATCAAATAGCATTTTAATGGTACGTAAGATTTTTAGCTTTAATCTTAGTAGGCCAAAACGTGGCATTAGTGCACCTTCACAATGAGACATGCACCTTCACAATAAATAAAGAGACGTACATATTAGGGCACCTTCACAATGAGACATGCACCTTCACAATGAGACATGCACCTTCACATTGTGGTTACTTTGTTTGTTATTGGTGATACCATATTGTTTTAAATTTCTTTGACAATGTCTTTGATGTTGGCAACTATTGAGCTTCGAGGTGTATATACTATGACTAATGTATCATGTTTATAACATCGTTTCAAATAATAAACTCATTTATAACAGCGTTTAATTCAAAAAAGCGCTGTTGTAATTAGGGTTCTAATCCCTGAACCCCGAACCCTAACCCCTAAATCCAAACCCTAATTATAACAGCGTTTAAAAAAATAAACGCTGTAATATATATTCAAAATAATAATAAAATAATTACTTTTAACAGCGTTTAAATTCAAATAAACGCTGTAAATTCATATTTAATAATTTAAAATAGGAAAAAATTATATATTACAGCGCTTATTTCTTGTAAAAGCGCTGTAAAAGACATATTTTTAGTATTTTTAAGTTTAAAAATTCAGGTTATATATTTTGAAGGTGTTGTTAAGTTAAGAATTTAAAAACTCAATAAGTAACATTCTATTTATTAAAATATCATGACAACATATATAAGCATTTGAAATCGTTGTCATTTAAAAATTTGTAATGTGTCTCTTTACTAAGCAATAGGTTGAACAATGTACATTTTTGATCAACTATACTTTTCATTAATCAAAACACAATAAAAATGCAAGTAAATAATCATTTTTGAAGTAAATGAGTTATTAGCTTCATAAATCAAATTTTCAACTAAATTTGTTTTTTTAAAATCAATAAATTCTAAAGAAAAAACAAAACAAATATCAACACGTTTACAACAGCGCTTATTATGTTTAAGCGCTGTTGTAAATATTATACGACAGCGCTTAAACACATGATAAGCGCTGTTGAAAGTTTTTTTAATTCGATTTACTTTAAAAAAATACTCTTTAACAGCGTTTAAATATTTTAAGCGCTGTTAAAGAGAGAAATGACGTGATTGGTCGGCTCAGTTTCGCACAGATTTTAATCCCAATCGTTGCTTAAAATAATCTAACAGTCCACATTCCATATTTAAAATTTCGGAATTTTTAATTACGCGCCCAAACTTCCCGCTACAATCTTTCTATATATATCAAACTTTGCATTGAAATTTTTGTGTCATGTTATTTTAGTTCTTCACCGATTCGAGTAAGGATAAACACCTTTTTGTTGAGCTTTAGTGTTCTTCACCGATTCGAGTAAGGATACTCTTTTATGTTTTGTTTCGTTTTATATTAACACTATGATTTTAACACTATTATTTTCTTGCAGATTTGTCGAATTTTGTGATAATGTCGAAGGGAATGTGACAAATTCAAGACGAGCACCGAGACAAATTCAGTACGAGAAGGCTAGGGTTTTAGTAAAAAAAATCGAAAGTTAAAATCGATTTCAATTTCATTGTACTATTACGATTTAAATAAAATTGATTGCCTTTTATATATAGCGGGTTTAATTATTATTAAATTTCAAAAACTGTTTTTTCTGATCCCCGAAAATATTATAATAAATATCTTATTGCGAAATATTTAACAACACTTTAATTTGAATTATTTAATATTCGAATTATTTAAATTTTCTAATTAATAAAAATAATAATTATTGTGAGTAATTATTTTTAACAGCGCTTTTAATTTAAGCGCTGTAAAAAATACAATAAATAACAGCGCTTTTTTTAAGCGCTGTTGAAACGAGTGCTGTTATAAATCGGAGATTTATAACAGCGTTTTTCTAAAAAAACGCTGTTGTTTATAGACATTTTTAACAGCGCTTAATAATAAATAAGCGCTGTTGAAAATGCCTAAAAACAACAGCGCTTTTTTTTAAAAAGCGCTGTTATAAATCGGTGATTTACAACAGCACTCGTTTCAACAGCGCTTCAAGAAGCGCTGTTAAAGGGCAAAAAAAAGCGCTGTTATAAATCTGATCTGTAGTAGTGATATTTGATAGAATTTGTTGAGCATTCTCATCTATCATCTCAAAGGTTCCTTCCCCAGAAAAGCATATAGAAGAATTCTCAAAGATAAATGTTTGGTATGAAAGTCGGTCACCAAATTGTATTTCAGACATCTGAGAACTCCCAATAATACAAACATCACTGGCAACTATCTTAAGATAGTTTAGTTCACTGCATTTCTTTGAAAAGCATATCCTCCAACTATCTTCACGTTAAAAACCACTTCAAAATGAAGAAAGTTGCGACAATGCCTGTAGGCAATATGATGTGTTGTTTTATGTCCCAATCCCTCTTGTTGCTCATGTAGACAAATCGATCCTTGAAATTTCCCATTAATCCATAAGTAAATCTCAAAAAACCAGCAGCAAAAACAAAGCATTGTATGAAGCAACACAAAATCATCCAGCTTGGTAACCTTTTCGCATTTTCCAACTTGTAATTTCTCAGTGTTCCAACCATTACACTTCAAAATCAGTTCATCATTCTCATTTATTTTATGCTCCAACAAGTCCACATCCACAACCAAACAAGAGGCAAGCATCATTATATCAGCAAGACATTGTCTCCGCTTCAAATATGAGTATCGCAAATCTCTATTGTATTCCGGTGGCTTTCTAGGTGGTAAAAGGTAATATTCCTGGAACCATGACAACTCTAATTGTACTTGCATTACCGTTGAGCGTTTTTGAAGTTCCATCAAACCACATAAACTCTCAAAACCAAAACAAATACTGTCACAAGCATTTTTACGAACAGTCGGAAAGCAAGAACTGAAACTGTTACTCAGGGGGTGCAACAATGTTTCCAACACCAGTATTTCACCAATAGCCTCAATTTCAACAGTTTCTTCATTCTCAACACATAATACTGCATGTGAATCAACATGACTCACCTCGATTGTGGTAATGACTCGGTCCACATCAACCGGTGTAGAGTTGAGGCATGAATTTAGCTTCATAGAATCATCTGCATCCCTAAAAATTTGCAACAGTTCTGATGATGAATTTTCAGAATGGTTAATCTGAATTTCTGATTGAGGCAGTGGAAGATGCGGACTCCAAGTACACCCGAACTTCTTTTCAAAGATGTCCGCCATCTTTGCTAGTTGTTGCGTCTGATTTTTTGTAATGGCAATTTGATTTTGCATTGATTCCTCCATTCTCTTGAACCTTGCGTTGACTTCATCCAATAGTTTTACGGCTTGATTTAGGGCTTCTACATCCGCATCACTAAGTTCTTCATCGAACTCTCTCAACGAGAGCACCATTTGATGCAATAAAGTCTGCACCGAACTTGAAATTGGATGAGTTGAAGGAGATGAGAGGAGACGACGGAGGTTAGGAGTAGAAGAAGCCAAGCGGCGGAGATGAAGCCGTGAGCGGCTGAGATAGGATTAGGTTTTAATTCATTGCTTATCCAAATCAAATACATTTAGGGTAACATATAAGGCATGATCATATTTCCTAAATTACACGTTAGTCCCTAATATTTAACATAATAAAGTACGTAACAGAATTGCATTGTTTTAAAGCTCAATTCATCAGCTCTCTCGCAACTAAGCCTAAGTTTAATTGTTTAAAAGCTTTCTCCTGCAGTGTTGTTCATTTTTCTTGTAAGAAAAATTAATCCCCAAGTTTAAGTGCACTCATTGACCTTTTCGATAATTTTGTTCATAGTTTTTTGTCTGACTGATTTTTTGCGTATATTATCGAGCAATAGGTGATGTTTTCTAAAGAAGGCGGAGTTTAATAGCAAGCCTCTATTCATAAACTATGCATGTCTGAATCATTCTACAAGCTCCTCCTAAGTGCAGAACCTGCAGTCTGTTCACCCAATCAATCTGCTCGATCAGTTCTTCAAATTCGAATCACATGGCCTTTGGGATCAACTTAGCAATCAGGAAGTTGTTAGCAACTCCAGTTCAACAGCAAAACAAGAATACAAATGACAAACTTTTGTATTTCTTAATGCATAAATTTAAACTTTGTTATCTCTGAATCTGCTCATTATGCTATGCCAAATGTCTTATATAAAATTATGGTATGAATAATGTTCAAGTCATAGTCGTATGGGTTCAGTGTATGCCAGTTTTCCATCATAGTCGTATTCACCCAACTACAAAAAATAAAAGAAAATTTCTCAGAACTAATATTGCAGAAGCCATGCATAACTCAAACCGTTTGTATGCGTAAACTGTTCTATTTGTCTCGAGAGTGAGTGCAAAAGTTTCATGCAAGGCAGCGGAGTTAATTAACATTTACTGAATGTTTGAAGTCCATGTAAAGAAAGGATGAAAGTTCAGGTACCAGTAGAAGCCTCCCTGGTCATCTTGAAAATCAATTTTGAAGTATATAAACATTAGGGTGAATGGGCGCCCGTTGCCCGCCCACTACCCGTCCGTTGGGCCCGTCCACACTGCCTGCCCATTTCGCCCGTTTACCCATGCTGCCCTCCGCCCATGAAACGCCCGTCCGTTACCTGCCCGTCCGTCCAGTTTGACACTGTGTAATGACAATCGTTTCGTCGAATATTGAGGAAGCCAGGTGCGGTGTACTCAGGTATTGAGATGAGCGGATTCCAATGACTTAGGGTTGCAGGAAATGGCTTTGAACTTGTTGTTGGGTGTATCATAGGCGCCAAATACCATCATCAACTAATGCTCATTCTCATCCTTCACATATGCTTGAGAAGATAGAGGAAGCAGAAACACCGTTGACATGGAGGTGGAGAAGCATTTGATGCAAGCCGAAAGGGATGAACTGGATGCTTATAAGCTTGAACTGCAAGTTGACAGGGCTGAATTCAAAGCTGAAAGCTCGAATGGAAAATCTTCTGCTCCTGATCGCGAATTGGAAGCTGCCAAAGCTGCGCTTAAAGAAAACAGATTGCAGCTGGAGAATAAATAAGAGTTGCACAATTTCAGTTGAAGGCTGCCCAGTCTCAACTCGGAGCAGCCAAGTCCCGGCTGCAAACTGTTTTTCAGACTGTTTTTCAGACATCTCTATTGCGGAAGGGCAGCAGTCCAACTATGCTGAGGAAGAGGTGGTCACTATAAACTCAGAGACACTCATCGCTGCCAAAGTCTCATTGCCATCAACTATAAACCTATTTGAACAAACACTGAATGAAGTTGAAGATACAGAACATTATGACAACAAACAAGTAAGTTCAGATTTGAAGTCAGCAATTATTGATCCTTGCTTATACTCGATGAATTCAGATTTGTATGCAAAGGCAGTGCTCATCAATTGTGTAGTTAAGTGGTTGACATTGAGACTGGATACAGATGAAGTTAAAAGTTGCATCAAAGGTGTTCGACTTAATGCCTGTGAGAACTTGGTTTTTGACCTTCGGCCTGCAAAGCCTCCTGCGAAACCTCCAGATGATATATGGATGGACAGTTCTTGTGTGGAATTTGCAGAGCATCATATGTTTGAATTTAGTGATGTTGTGAGTCTTGGGTGGTGTTTAGCTATGACTGGATTAATTTTGTTCTCTATAAGGGTACATAATGGTGTGAAGAATGTGCTGGTACCTGCGATCAGAAGCCCTTACTCAGCTTTGTCATGTCTTGCTTTATCGGAACCTCAGTGTTTTACTTTTATCGGTGCAATTTTAAGTCAGTTTCATTTCAGCTCTATAGTCGATACATGGACTTGGATAAACATGGCATTTTGCCAAAGTTTTAGTCTGTTGTCTTTTGGGGAGTACAATGATCAATTGTCCGTGTTTGAGACCTTATCTGATCATGTTATAAATGGACAAGACCTGATATCGATAACTATGTTTACCAGGAGAGTGAAAGCTACAAGTAAAGGTGAGTTGCTAAATTGTGCTTCTGTGTGTAAGGGTGTTGCATTACAAATTAAGAATGCTTCTTTCGTGCTTGATTACTCTGTTCTTGATATAAATGGCATTGAGTTTGTTATGAGAATGGAGAGGCAGGAACAATTAATAGAGTGTCTTGAATCAGCAGTTATGCGAATATTATGCAAGTCAAATTATTTGGGAACTAGTGGTCTTATAAATCTGCATATGGTAATTGATGTGGATGAGGGTATGAATCAAACGAGCTTGCTTTCAACCTTGTGGTCAGCTTCAGCTATTATTTCAACTTGGCCGTCGCATGAGACTGAAAGTGACGCTCATCTGTTTATTCATTGGACAATAAAATGCAGAACTGCTATTACTTTTGTTCTTGGAGTTGCTGCTGTTATTTGGCTTTATAATTTTGCAATGAATGGTAAATTGACTAAGTGGCTGCAGTTTGGTTTGAAACCGATGATTAGACGCAAGGCTGCTAATGGAGGTTTTACTTTGAATTTAAAGTTCTTTTTAGAATGGCTGCTATTGGACTTCGGGTTCATCCTGGATTTCGAGGTTCATCATTTAGGAAGGTTATTAATGGATTTCGGAACAAAACTGGATGAAGTGACTGATACACTACAAATGGTGGATTTTAGTACTCAGACAAATGGAGAGACCGTGCAACTCGACAGGTGGTATTGTGCAAAGTTTATGGAGTTAGTGTTCCCTTCAATCCAAGGATATAAGTTTTATATATCTAGCAGGAGATGGAAGTTGTGAAAGTAATTGCATAGAATTTGCAGATGCTTGTGGTTGTGGGTATGAGATTAGGGGAATTGATGAAAGTAAAGGTGAAGACCAAACAAGCTTGCTCATATCCTTGCAGCTACTACTTGATTGCATTGTTGTGGTTCTTCGAAGGTCTCAATTATTATTGTCAATGCAATTTTATGTACCTCAGACTCCTTTACACCCAAGTAGCTGGCCAGTAAATGCTCAACAGAAGAAACATTTATATGTTCAGCAAAATGAACTTCCGGAAGTAGTTAAACAAGTTCAGCAAAATGAACTTCCGGAAGTAGTTAAACAAGTTCTCATGGCTGATTGTGCACTAGGCTTGGAATCTCCATTCCCTTTTCTGAGTGTCTTAGACACAAACGAAAATGTGTCTCGTGAGATGGTATTATTTGCTCAAGCTACTCGGGTTAGGATCGTGCTAGTTGCTGACAAGCGAGAGCCACCCGTCTTTAATCAAGTTCAAAACAACAAGTTACGTTCTCATCAAGATTTTAAGCATCTGGGAACATCTATTTTCATAGGACATGACCAGCAACATGTGGCAGTGTTTGTGTTCAATAATCCTCATACTTTGGCTGGAGTTTGGGCACTCAGCTTGATTGCATTTGTTCATATTTGGATGATTCTTTCAGAGGACAACATCTCAGGCTTATATCTTCATCATCTCTCCAGACTATTGGTGCACAAATTCAGTTTTTTAGGGTGTCGTGTGAAATTGTTTTTGATGTTTCATTCGCCGAGGCCACCAGAACTGCTAACCTTGAGGACAAGGTTATTTTAAGGGGGAAGGAATGTTACGTACTCGGTTATGGGTAAAAACGTCATTGGACTTGTGACTTGAGTTATATAAGCAACAACTTATTGTATTACGAAATGAAGAGAAATGAATTGATATTATTGTCTCCACTCCTCTGTAAACCCTAAATCCCTGTCTACCCCCTTCATCTCATCTCATATTCCTTTCACTCTTTTCACTGATACAAACCGTATCAGGTTCATATAATTTTGTTTGATTAGTAAGCTAAATTTCAGGTGAGAGTTCCAAGACTTAAAGGTGAAAGGATTGGAGTCTTTGCAACAAGGACCCCTCATCGACCATGTCCCATTGGTCTAACTGTTGCAAAGGTGATTCCAGTGAAATACTCGTTTAAATGGTTGCTGTTTATAAAAAAGTTTGCACAAAAATGCATAATTGGCTGCAGTAAGTTGTTATGGACACTTGACGCAGTAAGTTGTCCCATTTGTATACATGTTAAAATTTATTTTTATGACAATGATATATTACATGGCTTAAATTTTGTATTTTGAAGGTAGAGTCTGTAAAGGGAAATGTTGTTCTACTTTCAGGAGTCGATTTGGTGAATGGCACTGTAAGCGAACACCCATCACTCGAGAGCATACACTTTTTCTTTCACTTGTTCTATTGTTCATGTGATTAATGGCTCCGTCACATTTTACAGCCTGTTCTTGATGTGAAACCATATCTACCATATTGCGACAGCATACAAGGAGCAACAGTTCCTGGATGGGTTAATGTAAAAATCCCTGTTTTTTGATGTCTCATTCCTTTTATATAGTTATAATGTTGTTTTACCTCTACGATGCGATACAAACAATATTTAAACTGAACAGTATTTGTGAATGTCAAGATTATGAATGTTGATTAGTAATACTAGAAGTCTTTTTTTTGTAAAAATGCAACCTAAATTTTGGCTCTTGTGGGATTTTTATCATTCAGACTTCAGATATTACGTCTTCATGCACCTAGATGTCACTTATCAGCTATATAATGTTGCCATTTTTTTGACATTGGTTTATTTTATAGGTGGACCATATGTTATCTGTAGCTTCAGTTAAATTTTTGGCACAATTCTCAGGGGCTCTTGTTGATTGCTGGTCTGCGATTGTAAGTTTCATTTCTTATCTGCAAGTTGATTTCTTTGAGTGTATTGGATTTTTTTGAAGCTGCATTTAACAGTACAATGTTTCCTGGTCTGCGCTACAGAAAAATAAATCACTCTATACAACGTCAGATGAGCTGAAAAGCTTGATCACGCAAATTCTATCGTGGGATATACGATCTGTATCTCAAAGAAACAAATTGCATGGCTCTCAGTATGAGCAGAAGGATAATCAGCAGAGTGATGAAGCTACTGATAAAAGTCATGATGCCCAATACTCACAGAGGGACACCATTTATCACCTAGCAATAGAAGGACTTGATATATCATATAGAATAGATGATGATTCAAATGTGACAGTATGTAGTGTGGCATTGTTGTCAGATGCTCAGAGTCAAAACCACAACGTCTTCCAAGATTGTGCGATAGAGTAACACACCATGATTTATTTTGTAAAGGGTAGTACTAAACGGACGAGCACTGTGTAAAGTGTAAACCATGTTTTGATTCTTTTGAAGACTACTCTGAGAAAGCGATAGTTCAATTTCCCCATAGAATATCTCAGAGATCAATGACTAGGTGATAAATGAAACCAAGAGCATGTTTGTAATATTTTTACATGATCGATGTCGAGCATTACATTCAAATCAAGAATACGATGCCTAGAATTTATTAGTAGTTGTATGGCTTGTTACACAACATCTTATTATTGTCTTTACCTTCATTGCACAAAGAGATTTCTGTTTTCAAGACGTCATGTATTTCTTACAACTTCAGGAGGCTTTTGGCTGGAGCAATTTACAAAAATAGAGGAGATTTTGAACAAAGAGTAAGCTTATAACATTTTTGGAAACTCAACTCAAAGAAATGCATCTTCTCTTAGTCTATTACAAGAAACTAAAGAACAAAGTATCTTTAAAATCGATTCCAGTCTATATATATAGAATTTCAAATTCACAATATGCTAAAAATGTTTACTTGAAAAAAGTTCAAGATGACACGTATAGAGTGTGATTATTGCGTCATAATAAAATGATTTATTTTCAGTAATTTAACATATAAATTCATATTAAAAATTAGAGTTTATTACTAGAGAGTTAGATCAAGGAGGACAAATAATTATGGTAAGACGGAAAGACTTAATCTTAGCCGTTGATTTGATTAATCTAACGGTTGAGATTAAAGTTGGTTTTTAATTAAATAGGCGGTTGGATTTGCAAAAAACACGGCGGTTGGATTTGACGGTTATTTTTTTGATTAAATCTCACCCGTTAGATTATTAGTAATCAACGGTGGAGATTATGTCTCACCGTCTTACATAAACTTAGATGTTCTCCTAGAACTTCTTCCTATTACTAGAAACCACCCGTCAAATGTGTTTTCCGAAAAATATCCTAATGAAGCAAATAACTTTCAAACCACTTGTTCTATATAATAATTTAGTTTATTGTTTATTATTAGAATATTAGTATAAAATAAGTAAGAAGGATTAAAAATTCTGAAAATGCAGATAATTCAGGAAATCGAAGAATATCCAATGAAAACTATTTTTAAAATATAAAACTTATTTTCGTAAATAAACACTATTTTACGAAATTATAAGGAAAATCATTTAATAAAAGACGATTAAAGGCAATTTAATCTTATAAATTTTTAACCATAAAAATAATCGATGAACATGAACAATTCGCCTTTCAACTAACTGAACAACACAAAATTTAGTTTTTATTTATTAGATTAATAAAGTTATAATATTCAATGATTCAGACATTGTACAATTTATGCGACTAACAAATTTAATATTATTTATCAATAAATTTTATTAGTATGAGTAAGGTTCTAGGAGGACCAATAAATAAATGTAAGACGGTGAGATGTGATTCCAACCGTTGATTACTAATAATCCATTGATTCAAAAAAGTAACCGTCAATCTCAACTGCTAGGTTTTTTGCAAATCCAACCGCTCATTATATAAAAACCAACTTTAATCTCAAACACATATTAATCTAATCAAACGATTGATATTAAGTCCTTTCGTCTCAAAAAAACTCTTTGTTTCTCTTGAACTTTATCCTTATTAGTATTTCTACACATTATGGATTAAAAGGGTAATAAATATTATTTGTATTTTTATAAATCAATTACTTTATTAGTTTATTATTCAATGAGTAAGGATCCAGGAGGACAAGTAACTTTTGTATGACTGAAGGACACGATCTCAACCATTGATTTTGATTGATCTGACGGTTGAGATTAAGTTGACTTTAATTTAAATTGGTAGTTGAATATGCAAAATACACGGGCGGTTGAGAATGACGGTTATCAATCTCAACCGTTAGATTATTAGAAATCAGCGATTGAGATGATGTTCATTTTTAAATTCACAATATGCTAAAAATGTGTACTTGAAAAAAGTTCAAGAAGACACGTATACATAATTGTTAGAGCGTGATTAATGCGTCATAATATAATGATTTATTTTCAATAATTTAACATATGAAATTCAACCTCCACGATTCCGGTTGTAGATTACTTACTGCAGCAGCATTCGGATTGATCGATTCAACCGGAATCGTGGAGCTGGCCACATCAATCCGAATGCTGCTGCAGATCCTGGCCTGATCTACAACATAATATAATCGATTCCGGTTTGCTCTTTTGTTTTCGAAGTTTGTCACGAAGATGCCAAAGGCAAACATCCCAAAGCGTGGCGAGAAAGAAAAACAAACCGTCTTTTCTCCAAAGACCAGAACCAGGGAGGGAGGCGCAGATGTAAACGCGTAACCTGACTTGCGCATCAAGTGAGGAGAAAGAGAGGGACGAAATCCATAGCTGTTATTCGGAGGCGAGGGTTGGAATCGTTCTGGGAAAGAAATAAAGGACAGAAAATTCATTGATTCAGAAGTAAAGCTTTAAGCCGATCCAATGAAAAGATGAACTCGAGCAAAACGCAACATTAAAAGAAGGCTCAAATCTTCCTAAACGAAGCGCGAATGAATCAGGTATTAGAAAAAGCGACAAAGGTTATCCATGTTTGAGAAATTTTGAAAGAACATTGATTTTGCTCCCATTAAAGAACTAGCTCCCATACATTCGAAAATCACACATTCCGACTCGATCAGGTATGAGGTTTATTCGAATTAATTTTGCAATTATAACTGGTATTTGATTGAGTATAGTATGATAGAGTGCTTGAGATTGGCGCACATGGTTGATGTGTGTAATGTGGGCTAAGTAACACGTGCAAAGTAGTGAATTTTCTAATTATCACTTGTTCAGGGACGAACAAGAGCAAGTGTGGGGGGTTTGATAGAGCACTTTTATATGATATAATTAGTCCTCTCTACTCGTCCTTTGTATATTTTAATTGTATAAGATTACACTTTTTGGTCCAAACAGGTGAGTAAGATGATTCGGAGCTAAAAATGATTTATTATGGACAAATCTACCTTAGAAAGAAAGAGAGAAGAGAAGAAAACACAAAGTTTCTAAAAACGAGATTGCACGCAAGCGCAGGATCACGCGCAGGAGCTAAACCGACTGATGACGTCAGCAGACAGCTGACATAAGCGCGTGATGACGTCAGCAGTAAGGAAGAATTTCCTATTTCTGGATTTGATAAGCAAGAATATCTATTCGAATAAGATTTCCTATGGTTATCTATTTTCTATTCAAATTAGTATTAGTTGGCATGCAAGTAATGTCTAAGTATAAAAAGAAGAGCTTAGAAGAGAAATCATAACCTATTCCAGCCGATTGCAAGACTTACAACGTGTGCCAACGCTAATCACTCATAGCTCAGGATAGGAACTCACGCAACGAGGATTCGGCAAAGCTTGACAACCTTATAACCGTTTTCCTTACTCTCTTTACTACTCATTGTTGTTATTTACTTTGACCAATATTTTTTGATGTTTTCGACTAGCATGTCTAGCTAAACTCGTTATATCAGTCTGAACACGTATCTTATGAATTTATGTTTTGAGGTTTTGTACTTAAAGCTATAACACGTTTAGTATTAATTCTCTGAGCTGATTGTGTATGATAGTGACGAGTTAATTTAAGTGAAGCCTTGAAACACAAACTTAGTTAATTTTAAGCTATCTATTGTTAAACTAATTAAACTGCTGAAAGGTGACAATTAGGGGTAATACTATCTTAGACTTAGACTACCTTGATCGGATTCGTGTAGGTTTATTATAGGTTGAGAATTAATATCGCATGAACTTTGATCGGAACGTGTGTGCGGATTATTAAGCTGTGAAAGGACCTTAATTCACTTGAACTTATTTGTTATAGATCCATAGCAATCGAGGATAAACATAATCCATAAGAGAGTGTTTAGGCTGATATATTGTTTGAATAGTAAAAACCTCTGTTTAGTGACGCGCAACTAACCTTGCGCAATCTGATTTCGTTTCTTTTAAGTTTTGGCACTCTTTACGTTTTATAAAACACAATCGTTCTTTACTTTTTCAGAAGCTAACTGACAGCGCGTCGTTGTGCACTGCAAATCTAAATTTATATTCCTACTCAATACTAGTACAGTAGTAAGCAGGGTCGGTCCAAGGGAAAGTAATCTAGTCTAGGAATTAATCTACCAGTTAATTCTACTCCTATCAGGGGGTTTGTTTGAATGATTGTTTGTAACAAAAAAACTAAAGCTAAAGATTTGACTACTGAATGAGAAAGCACAGTTCATGGAATCTCGTTGCAACTAGTAATCACAGACCAGACACGTTTCAAGCTAATGAATTATAATTGTTCTAATCAGATAGTCCCGCTAGGGTAGTTACCTAATTCTAGTTCTATCTTCTATTACCCGCTAGAGTCTCAAGAAGATGTAACAATAACCTAATCCAACTACCACAATAGCTCCACCGCTAGGCTTTACTACTATGACAATTCAACTAGATATCATGCAATTGCTATAACCCTAAGTTTACCGCTAGGCTGAGTTAGGCAAATAACAATACATGCAATTATAACAAAGAACAGAATCCAATAGATTAAAATTTGCTATTCAATGATCTCATACAATGTTGCAACTCAATTCCCCAAACTGTAGGGAAATTTAGCTACTCATAGAAAACATTGTAACAAAACAAAAGACTGAAATTGAGTTCGAAGAGTTATCGTTTTTCTGAAGACTAAGGATGAAGCTGCTTGCAATTCTCTACTCTCTGCTCTGGAATTCGCCGTCCAAAAGCTCTCCTTCAATTAGGATCGAAACCCTAATCAAAAAGCTGCTGATTGTCAAACGTGGGCCGGGCCGAACGTCGCGCGGACCCTTCTTCATAATATCCATAAATCCTATAACGTCCGCGGATAAAAATACAGTAAGGTCCGCGGCTGATGTCATGCTGACGTCATCCAGTCATCTTCTGCTTCTTTCCTTCGTCTTCGAGCTCCGAATCCGTCTAGAATTGCTCCATAAGCGTGTAAAATCTCCATTGTACTCCAAATACACCTGAAACGCAAAACACTACAACAAGGTAATATTTCGCAAATAAAGCATATAAGAACAACGGAAATAAGACTAATGATGGATCGTATAAATACGCTCCATCAAACTCCCCCACACTTATCCTTGTTCGTCTCGAACAAGTAAAGATCTAGACAATAGATTCGAACCAATCAAAGCATACTGTAATTACATGGCGATCCAACTCATGATATTCTATCTACTCATCTCATCAACATCTGCATACAATCATCATCAATAATGCTCAATCTGCACTCAACAATATAGAATACTCAAGTCAAGATATCAATGGTAATGTAGAGATAGTCCTTTTCAGATTCCTAACTTCATTCTTCAATTCACAATCCTAATCGCACTAACAGTTGAGTTTTTAATATGGCATCCGAAACACTATTAGATAAATTCATTGGCAACAACAAACTTTTATTCATTTTTTTTTCTTTTTTTCTGAATTTTGATTTTTTTTTGATGGCTTGCCTTATTTTGGCTTGTGCCATTGGTTAAAGCAAGTGCTCAAGTGGGAAGTGTCTTGGTTTTCTTCCTAACCCCCGGCACTAGTCAATAACCAATATAAAACAAAAAACATTCGTTGCCAATAAACTATCCACATATAGATTTCACTTCTCCTTGTCCTTTTTACGCGAGTCAAGATGAGGGTCGCTCATCTCTTTTCCCGGTTACTCAGACAAGAGATTAGATAATCTTTCACAATTCGGAATGCCACAATATCAACTCAACATATAGCGCAATTATTCATGCAAATATCAGAATGAATGTCAAATCCCTCTAGGACATTTTCTATCAACTCTACATCACCAGATATCTCAACTCAAAAGCATTCAAATCATCAAGCACAAATATCACAAAATATCAGATTTCATGCATGCAGACATATCAGAAACTCATAGGATAGAACATCATTCATATAGATCGTCATTTCATCACAAAATACAATGATAATTCTCCTCTTCGACTCATAAAAAAAACTCTAACTCTAAACTGACTCGATTTCCCTCCCCCACACTTGAAATATGCCGTGTCCTCACGGCACAACATACAACAAGAATGAAGAAGGGGACACAGACACTAATAAAATGAAAAACAATAAAAGATGTGATAGGGAATAAGTAACTCCCCTACTGATCCTCAGGTGGAGGAAAAGGCTGCAAGTACTGAGGAGGTATGGCTGCTCCTGGAGTCCATCCCAGGTGGTGCACTGGCTGGAAACCCTGCATGCCAAGAATCTGAGAGCGAAATGAGTTAAAGAAAAAATAAACTGCTCAGATGTAAATTGGCCCTGCTGGGCCCCAGGCTGCTGCTGTGCTCCTCATTCGCTGTGCCAGATGGCTCAGCTATCACTATTCCACCCCCTGCTTCCTAGGCCTACCTCGTCGAGGTGGACTGTCCGCTGGTCTAAGTCTAGCATCCGCAAAGTAAATCCATACATATCTGTCAGCAGAGTGAGACCACCTTATGTGCTTCCCCGCTCGAAATATCTCCTCATCAGCCCAGGAGTAGTGAAGCAGTCTGTGCGCTCGGGGTACGGGTAAAGGATGCAGGGCGCGAAGCATGAAAGTGATCATACCTCCGCACGTCACAGGGCCTGATGATCTGATCCCTTCCAGTGGCCAGCAGGTAGTGGCTCCAGTTAACCACTGTCCTCTACGGAGCATGGAGAGCACTGCCAAGTCATTCTTCGTTAACTTATCCCTCCATTCTTCCGGGCATGTAGGGTTCTGGACAACATAAAGTGTAGAGCAAAAAACACCGGTCTGGATAGCTTCTTCGACTTAGTCTTGCTAGGCTGAAAAGATGTAACGACGCCTGCCAACTGCTCCCACTCCGCATGCATACTTACTTCATCAATGCACGCGACCAGACCACCATCCGGCCATCCAAAAACAGCTCTCAACTGATCCGTAGATGTAAAGTAGGTCGTACCCCTGTGTCTGTACTTAAAACTGTGAGGGGCTATCCGCTCTGGGACTTCCAGGGTACCCAGGAACTCAGCAGTGTCCTCTACATCAGCAACCCCACTTAATTCAAAGAACCGACGCCAACCGCTGCGGCGAAGCATAGCCTGAGCTTCCTCATAGATCCCCATGCTCTCCATGAAAGGACGACATGGCCATATGGGTTCGAGGTGAGGCGCTTGTAAAAATGTATCTGGACCGCTCACTGCTTGTGACGGCTCACCTCTCTCAACCTGGCTACGAGTCCTCCGTGCTCCACTCATTATCCGAGATGAACAAAAATCTGAAATTCAGTGTTAGCCGCGGACCCTTAATCAATTTATGCCGCGGACCCTATTGACTTTCCCAAAAATCCTGAAACGTCCGCGGGATCTATTCCAGTAGCGTCCGCGGATTCGTCTCAGATTGCGAACTTGATTTTCCGTTCAAATCTTCCGGTCACACAACAATACAACCCTGCAAACCTTTAATCTGCACAAAATCCCCAACCACACACAAAACCCGAAACCAATTCGAGCTCAAACCACCAAAAACTCAACCCTAATTCCAAATCCCACTCTCCTTCACAATTCAAATCAATACCCGTTCCAATAATACTCAAATCCGTACCTGACCAAGTGGGGATCGATTCCGGTGAGCAAGAGGTGGAGATGTGCGACGGAGCTTTTGATGGGGCGTCGGAGAGTAAAAAGAGGTGTGTGTTTCCAAATTCGGGGTTCGGTCCAATTTCTGCGCGTGAGCTCATCCGCGGTCCCGTCACAAATACTATCCGCGGGCCCTTCTTGATTTGATATAATATTGTGACGTCCGCGGAGAAAAAACACCTAACGACCGCGGTTCAAGCCGAGAGAAAGTCGCGTACCCCGAGTACAATATTTGCGCGGACCTCACACTAATTTCCAAATTCAAAGGACGTCCGCGGATTAAAGTTCAAAGCCGTCCGCGGTGCACGCTGAGTAAATTCCCAGAATTTGATTTTTTAACCCCTGAAACTCAACAAACAAATGCACTCAAAGTGCACCCGTCACCATATCACATCAAATAGAAAAGAAAAAACTAAAAAAGAATAGAAATATAACGAATTACACTCGGGTTGCCTCCCGATAAGCGCATTGGTTTTACGTCGCTAGCTCGACGATACCTGATATCAATTCTCCATTACAGGTTCTGCTAAAGGAATATCAGCATCTGAGGGGAATGTCCCTCCATGATAAAGCTTGACTCGTTGTCCATTTACAACAAATTTTTCTCCAGTGCTAGTCTTCTCCAATTCTAACGCTCCATTGTTGTAAACCTTTAGCACAGTATATGGTCCTGTCCAACGAGAACGAAGTTTTCCAGGCATTAGACGTAATCTAGAAGAAAATAATAATACCTGCTGACCGACTTCAAAAGAACGTCTAAGAATGTATTTGTCATGATACATCTTAGTCCGTTCCTTATAATCGATCTGACTGTCATATGCTTCTAAACGCAGTTCTTCTAGTTCGTTCATCTCCAGCTTCCGTTCTATACCTGCACTAGCCAAGTCAAAGTTACACGATTTAATAGCCCAATATGCTTTATGCTCTACCTCAACTGGCAAGTGACACGCTTTTCTATACACAAGCCTGAACGGAGTGGTTCCAATGGGTGTTTTGTAGGCTGTTCTGTAAGCCCACAAAGCTTCATCTAAACGCACAGACCAGTCTTTTCGAGAAGGCTTCACCATCTTCTCTAATATGGACTTTATCTCCCTGTTAGAAATTTCTGCTTGTCCGTTTGTCTGCGGGTGGTAAGCTGTAGAGACTCGGTGGTGAACTCCAAATTGTTTAAACACAGTTGCAACCCATCTGTTACAAAAGTGAGATCCTTGATCGCTTATCACCGCCTTCGGTACTCCGTACCTGCAAAAGATATTAGTACGCAGAAAATCCACTACAGTCTTACCGTCATCAGTTCTTGTAGCCTTAGCCTCTACCCATTTTGACACATAGTCCACAGCCACAAGAATATACAGATAACCATGAGACATAGGAAACGGACCCATAAAATCAATCCCCCAGATATCAAACACTTCATCAACAACAATGGGATTTTGAGGCATCTCATTCCTAGCAGAAATATTACCAACTCTCTGACATCTATCACATGCTTTACAGTGTTCATAGGCATCCCTAAACAAGCTAGGCCAAAAGAAACCACTATCAATAATTTTCCTAGCAGTACGCTTTGGTCCAAAATGGCCACCACATGCATGTTCATGACAAAAAGACAAAACAGATGGGATCTCACTATCAGGCACACAACGTCTAACAATCTGATCAACACCAATTTTCCATAGATATGGATCATCCCAAATGTAATACCTAGAATCATGTTTCAATTTTAATTTCTGAGCTTTATTTAGAGATGGAGGAAACGTACCTCTTACCAGGTAATTGGCTAAGTCAGCATACCATGGTACCTTTTCAATGACGAATAGATGTTCGTCTGGGAAAGTGTCAGTAATTGCCACAGCTTCCTCCTCTAGGACTATCCGACTCAGATGATCGGCAACAGCATTATCACTCCCTTTCTTATCTTTGATCTGTAAATCAAACTCCTGGAGTAATAGAATCCATCTCATCAGCCGTGGTTTCGTCTCCTTCTTGGCTGTCAAATATCTGATAGCTGCATGATCAGTAAAGACAATCACTTTAGAACCAAGTAAATAAGGACGAAATTTTTCTAAAGCAAAGACAACAGCTAAAAGTTCTTTCTCAGTGGTAGAATAATTTTTCTGCGCTGTGTCTAAAGTTCTGGAAGCATAATAAAATAACCACTGGCTTCTTGTCCTTCCTCTGTCCAAGTACTGCACCTACAGCATAGTTACTAGCATCACACATAATCTCAAAAGGTTGACTCCAATCTGGTGCTTGTACTATTGGTGCAGTAATCAGGGCTGCCTTCAGTTCATCAAAAGCTGTCTTACACTGCTCATCAAAATCAAACAGTACATCTTTCTGCAGCAACTTAGACATAGGCAGTGAAATCTTCGAAAAGTCTTTTACAAACCTGCGATAAAAACCTGCATGTCCTAGAAAAGACTTCACAGCTCGTTGGTCAGCAGGATAAGGCAAACCACGAATAACATCAATCTTAGCTTTATCTACCTGAATGCCATCCTTAGATACTATGTGACCTAAAACAATACCTTGAGTAACCATGAAGTGACATTTTTCATAATTCAGCACTAAGTTACTCTCAATACAGCGTGTAAGAACTTTTTGCAAACTATGTAGACATTCATCAAAAGTATTTCCATACACCGTAAAGTCATCCATGAATACCTCTACACAGTCATTTAACAAATCAGAAAATATACTCATCACAACACGCTGAAATGTACCCGGAGCATTACACAACCCAAAAGACATGCGTCTAAATGCAAAAGTTCCTACCGGGCATGTAAATGTAGTCTTATCCTGGTCCTCTAATGCAATAGGAATTTGATTATAACCAGAATAACCATCCAAGAAACAAAAATAAGGCTTACCTGCGAGCCTATCAAGCATCTGATCAATGAATGGCAAAGGAAAGTGATCCTTACGTGTAGCGGCATTCAATCTGCGATAATCAATACACATTCGCCATCCATTTTGTACTCTCTTCTGAACTGATTCGCCCTCATCATTAATCTCAACTGTGAATCCTGTCTTTTTAGGGACTACATGCACTGGACTCACCCATTCACTGTCAGAAATAGGATAAATAACACCAGCATCAAGTAATTTCTGTACCTCTTTCTGGACTACCTCCATCATCTGAGGATTCAATCTGCGCTGAGGTTGTCGTACTGGTCGCACCATCCTCTAAAAGGATTCGATGCATACACACAGTAGGACTAAGTCCTTTGATGTCAGCTAGTGTCCACCCTATGGCTGTCTTGTGCTCCTTCAACACACGAGTGAGTCTCAACTCTTGCTCCGGCTCTAGATCCTTCTTGATAATCACCGGTAAAGTTTCCGCTTCTCCCAAAAAGATATACTTCAAATGATCAGGCAGCGTCTTCAGTTCTACATTAGGAGCCTGCAAAACAGAAGGGACAGGTATAGGGTTACTACACAGTTTAACTTCATTAATCTCATACCTGATGCTGTCCACAGCTTTGCAGCTCTCACTAAGAACCTCCTCCAAATTATCTTCTCCACACAAGAATTCATTCTTCAATACATCTGATTCATCCATCACCTCTATGGAATGAATTCCTGCAACATTAGAAGGATACTGCATAGATCTAAACAAATTAATCTTCACTACCTCTCCATCTACCTCCATGGAGAGCTCACCTGTCTTTGAATCGACCTTTGCACTAGCAGTGTATATAAACGGTCTCCCTAGTAGCACAGGTGAAGTGTCTAGTATACCTTCATCCTCAGATTTCAGCACATAAAAATCTGCAAGAATTATTAGCTTGCCAACACGAACTACAACGTCAATTAGAATGCCTTCCGGCTTAGCACAAGAACGATTAGCAAGTTGAATCGTTAAGTCAGTACGTTGTAGAGGTCCTATATGTAATGATCGATAAATAGAATATGGTGTAGAACATTAATAGCTGCACCAGAGTCTAGCATGCAATTATCTACCTTATTCTTACCAATGATACAAGAAATAAGAAATGGACCAGGATCACCTCGTTTTTCGCCACCTTGCACTGTTGAAGAGAACACACATTCTGAATCATGTTCACCTTCTCCGCTTTGCTTCCTCCTCTCCTAGTAGTGCACAACTCCTTGAGAAACTTAGCATATTTCGGAATTTGCTTAACGGCATCAAGTAGTGGGATGGTGATCTCAACCTTGCTAAACAGCTCCAATAGCTCAGGATCCATAGCCAAAGCTTCTTAGGTTTCTTATCTGCGCAGGGAATGGAAGAGAAGTATTAGAAAACCGATTTTCAGAATTCTGATCAGCGTGTACCGCGGTCCCTGAAGAGTTAAATACCGCGGACCCTAAAGGATTTACTGGAAATGAAGAGACGTCCGCGGAAGGAATGGGAAGGACGTCCGCGGTAGACGCTGCGATATTACCCGCGGACCCTTCTTTAATTAAATCCGCGGACCCTTTTGATTAATGGGAATTACTGCGTCCGCGGATGAAAATGTTTCAGCGTCCGCGGTAGACGCTGAGTGTGGATCCGAAATCTTGCTTCTTGAACCCTGTTCCAGCTCCTTTCCACTCCTCAATCTCATGGCATTAACACTACTCTTTGGATTTGGAACCGTTTGGGAAGGAAGCTTCCCTTTCTCATTTTGGAGCTCAGAAATTGCAGAGGCCATTTGGGTCAATTTTTGTTGACATCGATTTGGAATGCTTGTTGGCTTGCAGCTAATTCCTTCACCATATCCTCTAATGATTTCCCTGAGCTTGCGTTATTCTGATTATGGGAGGGGTTTAAGGTGTACTGACCATTCTGATTGTAGTTCTTTCTTTGCTGAAACTGGCCATTGTTGTTCTGGTTATTATGATACCTCTCTGGCTGCTGAAATGGTGGTCTGTATGCATTATTCTGCTGCTGGTTTTGTCCTTGATTATTCTGAAATCCATCGTTTCTCCAGCTGTAGCCGTTAGCTGCCAATCCAAATTGTCTCGGTGCCTGTCTGTTGTTGAAGTTTTGATATCCTCCCATGGCATTGACTTCAACAGTATCCTCTGTAACAAAAGTCGGGCACTCATCAGTTCTGTGATCCACAGCTCCACAAAACTCACACGGTCTAACTCCACTAATATGGCCAACCATCAATTTCTGTACCATCTCTCTCAGCTCTTTAATCTCATCTGCCTGACTCTTAGTGGAATCTACCTGAGACACATTCCTAGTTCGGCTGTGATCATCTCTTCTGAAAGTCTCATCTCTGAACCTGGCACTCTCTGCTACATCTGTCATCAGCTCACGTACCTCAGCCGGTGTCAGGTTTAAAACGGTACCGCCAGCTGCGGCCTCTAACATCATCCTCTCCATTGGCCTCAGCCCCTCTAATAAGTACTCCACTAACATAGCCTCTGAAATCCCATGGTTGACACAGCTGCGCTCTAGCCATTAAATCTCTCCAAATATTCATAAGTCGACTCCATAGGCCCCTGCTTGATTGTGGTCAACTCTCTCCTAACCTGCGATGCTTTCCCGGGAGGATAAAACTTTTCAAGAAACTTCCTCTGCATCTGCTCCCATGTGCGAATACTATCTGCAGGCAACGATAAAAACCAATTCTTTGCGAGATCAGTCAAACTAAAATGGAAAACCAATAATTTGAACTTATCCTCTGTGATGGCGTATGGTCTAATCGTATGGCAGATTCCATTAAATTCCTGCAGATGTCTAGTAGCAACCTCTCCTGGCAACCCTGAAAACTTCGGAAGATGATGAATAAGATTCGGTCTGACCTCAAAGTCTTCATCAGGATCAAGGCTACAGGCCAGGAATGCTGAGCTAAAGTCGGCAGATATATCTCTCATAGTGGCCGGGTCGTATCTGCTGCTGAGGTTGCACATAAGGCTGTGGAGGGTGGTGGGTAATAGGCATTTTGTGGTGGCTGTTGGTACTGATTGTAAGGAGGTGGTTGATATGCATTTTGATAATATGCATACGGAGGCTGGTGAGGTGGTGGATTTATATTCTGATTCTGAGCTTGTGGTGGAGGTGGATTTTGTGGTGGGTATACTGGGTTCTGCTGAAGTGGCGGAAGCTGTTGTTGCTGCTGAGGAGGGGGTTGTGCATTCTGATCGTACAATGGGTTCTCATACTGTAACCTCCTGCGTACCGCCAGAGCTTCTCTTCGCCTCTGATGGAACACTCGTTCCGGCTCTTCGTAATACGGCGGCTGTTGCTGAAGCTGTGGCTGTGGTTGGATCAGAACCTGTAAATTTCCATCATTCTGGCCACCGTCTACTATAGCATTGTTCTGGTTCACTTCCTCTTGCCGATCAGCGCCGTCTCCAATATCTCCTGCATCAGCCATTATAAAACCCAGTAAAAGTGTACAAAAATAGAAAATAAAAATACGATAACAAAACAAAGAATCCTATACTAGATAGAACTCTCCCCGGCAACGGCGCCAAAATTTGACAGCGCGTCGTTGTGCACTGCAAATCTAAATTTATAACCTACTCAAAACTAGTATAGCAATAAGCAGGGTCGGTCCCAAGGGAAAGTAATCTAGTCTAGGAATTAATCTACCAGTTAATTCTACTCCTATCAGGGGGTTTGTTTGAATGATTGTTGTAAACTAAAACTAAAGATTTGACTACTGAATGAGAAAGCACAGTTCAGGGAATCTCGTTACAACTAGTAATCACAGACCAGACAAGTTTCAAACTAATGAATTATGGTTGTTCTAATCAGATAGTCCCGCTAGGGTAGTTACCTAATTCTAGTTCTATCTTCTATTACCCGCTAGAGTCTCAAGAAGATGTAACAATAACCTAATCCAACTACCACAATAGCTCCACCGCTAGGCTTTACTACTATGACAATTCAACTAGATATCATGCAATTGCTATAACCCTAAGTTTACCGCTAGGCTGAGTTAGGCAAATAACAATACATGCAATTATAACAAAGAACAGAATCCAATAGATTAAAATTTGCTATTCAATGATCTCATACAATGTTGCAACTCAATTCCCCAAACTGTAGGGAAATTTAGCTACTCATAGAAAACATTGTAACAAAACAAAAGACTGAAATTGAGTTCGAAGAGTTATCGTTTTTCTGAAGACTAAGGATGAAGCTGCTTGCAATTCTCTACTCTCTGCTCTGGAATTCGCCGTCCAAAGATTCTCCCAATTAGGATTGAAACCCTAATAAAACTGAAACTCTGAAATTGGGCCGGGCCGAATGTCGCGCGGACCCTTCTTGAATTTAATCCGCGGACCCTTCTTAATATCCATAAATCATAACGTCCGCGGAAAAAACAGTAGGGGCCGCGGCTGACGTCATGCTAACGTCATCCATTCATCTTTCGCTTCTTTCCTTCGTCTTCTTGCTCCGAATCCGTCTAGAATTGCTCCATAAGCGTGTAAAATCTCCATTGTACTCCAAATACACCTGAAACGCAAAACACTACAACAAGGTAATATTTCGCAAATAAAGCATATAAGAACAACGGAATTAAGACTATGATGGATCGTATAAATACGCTCCATCAGTGGTGAGGGTAGTTAGGTCTTTGTGTCAGTCTCTCACCCTCTCACCCTCTCACCCTCTCACCTAATTCCTCACTTTGAAACTCATCTCGAGATGCAGCGGAGGAGAGGCCGAGAGAGGAAATCGAAATCGAAATCAAGAGGGAGGCTAAGTTGACTGACTAGGTTAGGGATTTGAGGCCGGATTCGTTTGGGAGGAGGATTGCGAGTAGTGATGGAGATTCTGAGCCGGAGAGAGGCGGAGGAAGAGGATTGCGATTTGTCATCTTCTCTTCAAAATCAAACTTTTGCTAGAATTCAAACGGCAAAATAAGCCACCACCAGCCTTTCTATGACTTTAGTTGCTGAGATTCATTTGAGAATCAAAGGATGTTCTGGGTTTGTCCCATGGAGATGAAAGTTGGGAGCTTTATGGTTTCTGAGCTTTAGAGGTGAGTTCTTTTTGCTACCCATGTTTTGATTCCTCTTAGTTGTGATAGAAAAGTCATCTTTTTCAGATTCAATTTTAGGGCTTTTCTGGGTAGTTTGATCTGGTGAGTAGTGGATTCATAAATCATTAACAAGCAGACCTTGTTGAACTGAAAATGCTGTTGAAAATCCAAGTAGTGAGGCCACTGGTCCCCAAATTAATATGACCATGTTTAAAGTTGCATTTTATATTTGCATATTATAGTTGCATATTATAGTTGCATATGTTTGTATGAAATTGTGTATATAATTGCATTTTGTTTCATTGATTTGATCATTACCCCTTTCTCAATCTTTTGACTATTACTCTGATGTTTATTGATTATTGCTTTCATGGTTACCTAATGTGTATTATGTTGTTTGTTCGTAAAGATGAGATTTTTAATGTTTATTTGTTTACGCAGGTGTTCTTCTTGCTGTGGTTACCACCTTGGAAGTGCATCAGCATGATCGATCAATATGGCTCATTCATTCTTGCATGTAATGTGTCTTGTATACTTGTCATATGTTTTAGGATCCGGATCTGGTGTAGCGTGAAATTAATTTGTAATTTGTTTTTTATTGATGCATTTTGATTGCATTTGTTAGATCATAATTTGTAATTTGATTATTGCGAAGCCTGGTACAAGTAAATCAATTTGTAATTTGTAATTGCATTAGTTAGATCATACTGAAAACATTACTGCGAAGCCGGGTAAAAGCAACACAATGAACATGGAACACAATTGTAGCTTTAATGCAACTCTAAAAATGCAACTGCAAAATGCAAGATCAAAATGCATGTGTGAAATGCACATGTGAAATGCAGCAATGAAATGCGATAACTAAATAATGGAAATCATTTGTTACCATACAACTATGATTACCATCTGCCAACACAACACAAAAAAGGGTAAATGATACGGAAACATGTTAAATTTATACAAAAAGCAATACAATGAACATTGAACACATTTGTAGACTTAATGCAACTGTAAAAATGCAACTGCAAAATGCAAGATCTAAATGCATGTGTGAAATGCACATGTGAAATGCATGCTGAAAGTGCAAGTGGGAAAAAAATGCAACTATAGGATGCAACTACAAAGTGCAATAGTAAGGTGCACATGTGGGTGCAACAGTTAAAATGCAGTTGAGAGTGAGATTATTTGGTTTACAAACGGGTTAGAATGGGTTGAGATTATGAAAATAGTGGGGAAATGAAAAGCTTAGATTATGAAAATGGTGGGATTGATTAAGGAGAGAGGGTTTGGATTATAAAATGGTGGGAAAATGAAAAAGCTTGAATTATGAAAATGGTGGGATTGATTAAGGAGAGAGGGTTTGGATTATGAAAATGGTGGGGAAATGAAAAAAGCTTGAATTATGAAAATGGTGGGATTGATTAAGGAGAGGGGTTTGAATTTTGAAAATGATGGGTTTGTGAGGAGAGAGGGATTGATTAAGGAGAGTGGAAAAATGAAGCCATCTAATCAAACATTAAATGCTAACTAGGCTAACTAGGCTAACTAAACTAACTAAAATCCTAACTATTCTCATATTACCCTTTAGTTTGACTAATAGTTGACCATTGCTAACCATTGATCTAAACCCATCCAATGGCTGAAAGTTGGACTCATGGAGTAGACACCGCATTCAAGATCAAGAGACTCCACGCAGAAGGATGCGTCAGAAAGCGCTATCTATGCACAACATTATCATCGGAGTCGAGTTGAATCGGGGCGCTATGATAAGGTAGGTTCATACACCTCAACAGCGCTATGTCCATCCTCTTTTTGGTGGCCAATGAAATGGATAGGGAAGTTCACCTTGGCTTGTTCAGTCCGTGATACGAGTAGATGAATCCACTTCATCCGGAGATGGTGAAAGCTCGTGGTGGATCCACCAGAGGGATTCTCTAAATATAATAACACATACAATTTGCAACAAACTAAATGATATGAGATAAAAACATAAGTGAGAATCAATACACAATATTAAGATTGTGAAACTTGTATCCCACATTGCTTGTGTGTATGTAAATTTCAAGACAAGTATAATATAAATAGCAATGATGCTTTGAGCTACAATTGTGGATTGGACCTTAAATTTTTTAATGGCCCATGTACCCCTTAAATATGCTTAAGACGAGCTCTAAAATCGAGCTTGAGACGAGCTCTAAAATCGAGCTTGAGACGAGCTCTAATCGAGCTTGAGAAGAGCTCTAATCGAGCTTGAGACGAGCTCGAGTATTTTAATATTTTATCGCAGAGCTCGAGCTCCCACTATAGAGGCTAAAACGAGCTCGAGCCGAGCTCGAGCACAAATAAATTTATTCGAGCCGAGCTCGAGCAACCTGATACTGGCTTGACTCGACTCTTTTGCACCCCTAGTGATTCTCCTGACAACTTCTTTAGCACAACTTTTAGTTAACATTCTTCTTATAGCTTACTTCTTTGAAGCCTTGTTCTTGAACGGGACGAACAAGTTTAAGCGTGTGGTGATTTGATAGGATGTATTTATACGTATATTTATACTAAACTCACGCATATCACTACTTTCACGTGTTCTAAATAGTTTTATATTTCGAGATGCATTTAAAAGGCTTAGAGGAAATATGTGCTTAAAGACGCCAAATAAGTGCAGAACCTGCCAGATATATTAGATCTTTGACACTTTAAAATAGTATATAGAGTACATAATAAATTCGATCACAAAGATAAAAATAACGTTGATTAGCTAACTAAAAGAGTTACAACTTTTATGTTCACTGAAGGACCGTGGTTAGTGTATCTAGGGACTCAGGAACTGTTAGGGACCTGATCCCAGACTGCAGGGACTTCACAAAGTAAAACACAACGGAAATGATGTCGAATGATTTCTTTATTGAATCAATCGACTATACAAAACAATAGTTTGTACTATGTAACAACAACAAAAGCTAATACAACACAAAAGTCAGCTTACCCAGGGTCAGTACCCTGTTCGTGACTTCCAGAGACGCTACCTTCACACGATTCCCCCTGAATCTGTTGTAGCTCTCACACACCAAGGATCTGGGTTCTGATGCACTTCAGCCTTACACAGAACACCCTTGGTTGCTCCTTAGATCCCTCGCACTGCTGCTGGGATGTCCTCCTGCCACCAGGTCCTTCAGACCTTCAACTCCAAGCTTATCTCCTTGATGCACTTTAGGCTTACACAAGAAGATCTTCGAACTCACTTGAATCACTCTCTAGATTCTTGAGTTTGCTTGAGTTTCGAATGGGAGGGAGCTATTCAAAATGGCTCCAATCCTTTGCATTTTGAATAGAGACCCACGTGCAGGGTCTTGTCCGTGGCACTGTTCCCTTTGTGCTTTCTGCTGCCCTCCTATTGTCCACTAGGTGCAGCATGGTCTCCAATTGTCCACTAGGTGCAGCATGCTCTCCAATATCTCCAAGATATTCTCGAGTTCCAAGGTCGGCTAGATTGGTACTTTCTGCAGCATGCTTTCTCTTTCTTATACAGCTGTCCTTCACGTGATCTGCTGTCCCGTCAGGTCCCTGATGGTTCATCTCAGGTACTTGATCCGATCAAGTCCTTCATGAATGTGAAGTCCTTCTGTCCATAACTTAGGTATATCACCTGAACACTTCATTCAAGATATTAAATGAAGGCTGTCATCATCAAAACATGGGTATGAAGATCCTTTGAGTTCACAAGAGGTATCCGAACCTCCAAACCCTCTTGAGGGATGTGAACCTCAGGATCTAACAATTTCCCCCTTTTTGATGATGACAAACACATGATAGACAATAAATGAAAGCATATCAGATAAGCATACTCAATCTATTTTATCTAGTAAGTCACAAGTATGGACAGTTCCCCCTTAACCCTAACCAGGGCTCTCACTCGAGTATCAGAGACAGGTCCCTGATATGATTCCCCCTTAGTGAGATACCCATAATCTTCCCCCTTTTGGCATTATCAAATAAGGGTTAGAAAGTTATACGAATAAGCCATATGAAAGAAAATCATGTACACATGCAATAAGATCGAAATTATGCAAACTTCAAACTTAAACATTAAAAGTCAATAGTGCATAGATAGTTTTATCAAAAAGTAGGGGGGGTAGGATCAAGAACATGATAAGTCTAGGGTGGGAGATTGGATAAGCATTCTAATGACAGGGTCGGGACCTCAGTTCCTCAACAAGTCCAGGACCTCAGCAAGCATTGCCTTCATTTCCCTCTGCCCGGCCTCCAGGGCAATCAACCTCTGCTCAAGGTCCCCACTGACCTCTTGAGGTAACTGATCCTCGGGAGCTTCCTCAACTGCTGTCTGGTCCCAATCTGCTTTGAAGGGTCACGAACCCAACCTTGGGTTTCATCAAATACCAGTCCCAGCTTCTTAAACAGCAGGGAGTCGAAGCTCTTAGTGATAGGGACCTCATCATCTGGTGCCCCATAAACGTCGTTGTACTGAAGGATCTTCTTTATGATCCGAGGGAAGCCTAGCACGCCATACCCGCTGAGGTACTCCATCTGGTGAAGAAACCAACTTCGGGAGATTGATCTTTTCTTTTCTGAGCAACTTGTCCAAGAGCAGCACGTCCTCCAGTTGGACAAAGCTGGTCTTAGACCCTCTCTGCATTAGGTTGGTCACCAGGAGCTTGTGAAGGATCTTCACCTTCACTGTCATGGACTTCGTTGACACCTTGCCCGGCTCAACTGTACCGCAGACCCTCTTTTGTACTGCGTACCTGTCCCCAGCCTCCGGGGGCCACACTCCCTTCACGAAATGGTCGAAGCCCTGATGAGGGATCCCTAGCAGATGGGAGAGGTCCAGACTCGACACCCTCAGCTCCTCACCTCCTACCTTGAAGTTCAGGTAGACATTCTTGCCCTTAACCTCCTTGGACAGGTCCGAGTAGAACTCAAAGACCTTGCTTGGACTAACCAGTTCCTCACCACACAGAAGGCTCTCCCAGCCTTGACTTCTGATCAACTCTAACAGCCCATCCAGTCTCTGCTCACGGAACCACTCCTCCGTGCATAGCGACTCTTCCAACATTTCCTCTTGGGTCCCTTGGTCCTCTTCGCTGGTTCCTGAGTTTCCTCAGGGTCCTCAAGCTCTCTCTTTGGGTTTCTTGCTGCATTCCTCAGAGGCAGCAGTCTGATACTGGATGCAGGGATCTTTCCCTTCCTGTTAGGTCCCTTCTTGGAGTGCTCGGGCGGCTCAATCTCCTGAACCTCATCACTGCTCTCTGGGGAGACCGGAAGAGGTGACTTCCCTCTTAGGGTTTCTGGGTTGCCACCTTCCCTTCTTGAGCAACTCCTCTAGGAACTCATCGGAAGGACTTCGCACGATCCCTTGACTCATCAGCGCCTGCCTCTATCTCGGCACTGAGGTCATCACCTTCTGAGTCCTCCCTTTGGACTCCAGAACCTCCAGGACCTTTGTCCACCACTCGGGCCTTGATACGCTCCAACACGGCAGCGATAGCCCTATCCTCTGCATCATCGTCCTCCTCAGCGACGACAGCAGCCTTACCAGCCTTGACGGCCTCATTGGTCTCCCTTGAGACCTCAGACTCAACAGCACCTACCACTGGTGCTACAGCAACATCAGCAACATCAACTCCACTAGTACCTTCAACCGGTACTTCAGCAACCACACCACTCTCAGTGGGTTCAACAGCAGACATACCGACCACTCCAGTAACCACATCATCAACAGATATGCCCCCTCCTGGGGCCACCACGACTGGATCAACAATATCAGCAACCGGCTTGCCCACCGAGGGGTCCACAGCCACATCCACACATGTACTATCATCACCCACCACTGGGGATTCAACAACCATGGAATTGAAAAGGACGTTCAAGTCCTTACCTTTGAACGAGCTCACTGGAGTAACCGGAGCAACCTCCTCGCCAGCCGCCTCCACAGCGGTATCCACGGCGCTTGTCGCCGGAACCACCTCAGCCGGTTTCGCGACCACCTCCTGGGCCGCAACAACCTCTGTCGGTTGTTCAATCTCCATTGAAGCCGCGACGGTTTCCTCCGTTACCGCCGACTGGATCTGGACATTTGTGGCGCCGTCGGCCACGGTGTTGGATGCTTCGGTGTTGGAGTTTGTTGAGGATGCCATTTGGAAATTTGAGTTCGTCGGAAGTGGGTTTGGAGAGATTTCGGATTTCGGAGATTTTGGGATTTCGAATTTTGAATTTTCCTTTGCAAACCCTAAAACCCCTTTTGTGTAATCAATCCTTTGGACAAACCGGTTGGGCTTTCAATGATCTGTCCAATCGTCGCGTCCCTTCGCCACATTTCTTTTTCCCAGACCATTAATTGAAGTACACAACCCCACCTAACTTCATAAAGTTACTGTTGTACTGACTTCCCTGGTCACATACCTCATGCTTGTCTGGAGGTTCCTGAACTCAGTCACGACCCTGAACAGAAGAATGCAAATCCAATACCTTTCCAAAGACTACACAAGGGACGTTGTGATGACTTGGCTGAACCCAAATGGTTATGAAATATCGGATCATCACAACTGAAGTCACTCACCTCTCACCTTTAATGAAATTTTTCATCAGGTCCCTCAGTGTGTAAGGGTGGCTAATGTACACTTCCTTCATGAGGTTTGGGATCAAGATCCGGAAGGTACGGCTAGAAAGAAATTCAGCACCAAAATATGACATTTTCACGTTTAATCAAGAAGTAATGCATGCAATCAATCTATCACACATAGACAAAATCACATACTTAGGCTTATAAGCATAACTAACTACCTTACTCTAACCAATCATCGGAAGAAAAGTTAGGAGTACCTCACTAGGTAGAGGTCATGCCAAGAGCCATTCTGAACTTCTCGAACGGTTCCCTGCTCAGGGCCTTGGTGAAAATATCAGCCACTTGCTCCTCGGTCCTACATGACTCCATGCACACAAGTCCCTTCTCTACACAATCCCGAATAAAGTGATGTCTAATTTCAATGTGCTTCATCCTACTATGGTGATTTGGATTCTTAGCAACAATTATAGCACTTGTATTATCACAATATATAGGAATTTTATCAAAGAAAAGATTGAAGTCACTTAGCTGGTTCCTCAGCCATAGGAGCTGTGCACAACAGGACCCTGCAGCAACATACTCGGCCTCCGTAGTAGATAGAGCTACTGAGTTCTGCTTCTTAGATCCCCAAGAGACTAAGCAGGACCCAAGGTATTGTGCCATCCCTGATGTGGACTTTCTATCAGCTCGGTCCCCAGCATAGTCTGCATCGGTATATCCCTCCAATGTCAGGGACTTGAACCTCAGATACCACAGGACCAGGTTCCTCGTTCCCTTCAAGTACCTCAGAATCCTCTTCACAGCCTTCACGTGTGATTCCCTGGGATCTGACTGATACCTGGCACAAACACATACACTAAACATTATATCGGGACGACTAGCAGTAAGATAGAGTAATGAACCTATCATGCCCCTGTATAGCGTAGGATCGGTTTTGGGAGAGCTCTCGTCCCTGGACATTAAGTCGCTGGTAGAGCTTGGAGTAGTCGAGGGCTTTGATGTCTCAAGTCCATACTTCTTGACTACCTCGGTCAGGTACTTCTCCTGGTGTATCTTGGTTCCTGACTCTCCCTGACTTATCTGAAGTTCCAGAAAGTATGTGAGTTCCCCCACCATACTCATCTCAAATTCACTCTCCATAAGTTGAGTGAACTTCTTGACTAGGTCCTTACTAGTCGATCCGAAGACTATATCATCCACATAGACTTGCACCACCAAGAGATGTTTCTCCGTCCTTAGAAGAAACAAGGTCTTATCCACGGCTCCACGTTCATATCCATGAACTATGAGAAAGTCTGACAACCTCTCGTACCATGCTCTAGGTGCTTGCTTTAAACCATAAAGCGCCTTGTCCAGGACATATACCTGGTCAGGATGATCAGGGTCTTCAAACCCTGGAGTCTGCTTCACATATACCTCCTCCTTGAGGTACCCGTTCAAGAACGCCGTCTTCACGTCCATCTGATGGAGCTTGAATCCATACTGAACTGAATAGGCAATGAGCAATCTGATAGCTTCTAGTCTCGCTACCGGTGCGAAGGTCTCATCGTAGTCGATGCCCTCCTGTTGATTGTACCCTTGCACAACCAATCGAGCCTTGTTCCTCACAACAAGTCCCTGCTCATCCTTCTTGTTCCTGAAGACCCATCGAGTCCCTATCACCTTTCTGTTGGTTGGTCTAGGTACAAGTCTCCAGACTTTGTTCCTCTCGAACTGATGCAATTCCTCATGCATCGCTTGAACCCAATCGGGGTCCTTGAGTGCCTCCTGAACCGTCTTTGGTTCCATCAGGGACACGAACGCGGTCTGAACCCGTTCTCTTGAATTGCAGCATAACAATAAAAGTCTTGAAGTCTCCTGTTTGGTTGACTAACCCGAGCACTTCTTCTCTGTGGAACCACCTCCCCTAAGGTCTCCAACTCATTGTTATCGCCCTGAGGTCCCTGATCTGGATCAAGTCCCTCCTACGGATCTTCATGCAACTGATCTTGCACAGGTCCCTGATCTTGGACTGGATCCTCATCAATACCATCAAGTACTGGATTCCCATCGACACCTTGCTGTGTCTCATCGATACCCTCTTGTACCGGACCCTCTGTGTCTTCAGCATCTGGCCGTGTGAAGACAAAGACTTCTGCTGGCTCCTGACCCTCTTCAGCGTTGCCAGGGTCATGAACCTCAGCAGGGTTCCTTGGCATGACATTCTCGTCAAAAACCACATGTACACTCTCCTCGACTGATCTAGTCTTCATGATGTACACCTTGTAGGCTCTACTGTGCTGAGAGTACCCTACGAATATGCCTTCTTCGCTTCTTGCATCAAACTTCCCAAGCTGATGTTTCCCATTATCATGAACGAAGCATCGACATCCGAATACCCTCAAGTGTGATATAGAAGGTCTTCTGCCCTTCAACAACTCATACGAGGTCTTGTTCAGAAGTGGCCTCAAGTAGGCCCTGTTCAACACATAGCAGGCCGTGCTCATGGCCTCTGCCCAAAATCTCTTTGGCAGTCCACTCTCAAGCAACAAGGTCCTGGTCATATCTTCCAGGGTCCTGTTCTTTCGCTCAACTACCCCATTCTGCTGTGGAGTCCTTGGAGCTGAGAAGTTGTGATGAACGCCCTGACTAGCACACCAGCTGATGAATTGTGCATTGTCAAACTCAGTGCCATGATCCGATCTGATGCTTCTGAGTTTCTGAACGAGTGAAGTCTCTACTTCCTTAGCCCAGGTTCCGAACCGATCAAATACCTCACGACCTTCTTTGGCTTGAATGAGGTCCTTGTCTGCTTTCCTCTTGTACAGGGTACACATACCTCATCAGGTACCTGACCAAGTTCTGGAAGGCCTCGAACAAGATCCAACCTCTGAAGTTTCTGCATCAACTTCCGATTCACATGACCAAGACGTCTATGCCAAAGGTTTGAGTTGTCTGCCCTAGATGACAAACAGAGGTACTCATCCGGATCCCAACTTGGATCGGTCTTGTATACCCCATTATCAACCGTGCCCTTGAGAAGAATCTTACCTGTGCTAAGAGACTTAACAAAACACCCATTAGATGTGAAAACAACCTTGTTGTTTCCTCCTTGACAAAGTTGATAAACACTAAGCAAATCAAATTTAGTTATGAACCAAGTTCACATTATCAATGCTAACCTTCTCCGATAAGCTTACCATACCGTACCAAAGATCTCACCCTTACTCTTGTTTCCAAAGGTTATAGTGCCCCCTGGATGCTGCTGCAGTGAAGAGAAATATCCATTTTTCCAGTCATGTGGCTTGAGCACCCGCTGTCCACATACCAGGGACCTGTTCCAGTACCAGTCCCTCTCTTCACCTGCACACAAACAATCAGTTCTTACGAACCCAAACGAGCTTTGCCTCTTTGGGTTTCTTCTTAGAAACAGAACCAACACAAACAATAGGGTTAGAAACATTAGCATCAGCTTTGACATCCTTGTCAATCCGGGTACGCGTCCCTCGCTTAGAACAACCAGGGTCCTGAACCTCAGTTTTGGAAGCTTTCCAACACTTGTTCTTCAAATGTCCCTCCTTTCCACAATGGAAACAGATTTTCTTCCCTTTGAAGTTCTCCTTCTTGAACTCAGCAATCTTCTTCTTCGCTTGGTTGAAGTCGATCCTTGGGTTCGCGACCCTGAGCATTCTTTGCCCATATACGGTATCCCTTACCTATGTCCTAGCCTTGTCTTGAAGGTCCACCTTGACATGTGGAGTACTCCTAGGCTCACCAGCTTGTGGAGGTCTCTTCAGTATGGTTACCTCACCATAACCAAGACCGGGTCTTGACTTCTTTGTTCCCTGAACATTGTCTTTACCCTTGCAGCAGGTTCACGACCCTGCTTAGCTTGACAGGTCTGACTAAGTTCACGACCTTCTTAGCTTGACCAGGTCCGCGACTAGTCTCGCAACCCTGTCTTCTGTTGAGTTCAGTCTCAAGCTGCCTAATCCTGGCATCTTTCTCAACAAGCTGAGCATCTTGCTTAGCAATCACATTAGACAACTCATAACATTTATCATGAAAGCCTCTAATAATATTAAAATATCGGTACGTGATTGAAAAGTAGATGACTTAGAGGTATTCTTTACCTCCGAGGATGAGGACGATGAGGATCCACCTCTGGCCATAAGACATGTGGTCCTCTTGAAGTTCTGACCCACATTGACTATCCAGGTCACTGTCTTCCTCGGAGTCCCCCAGCAGCGATCATGGCCTTGTTGTCCTTCGGTCTCTCACCGTGAGGTCTTTCCTTGTTGTTAGCTTGATCCAACTTCTTCCTTCTGCAATCTCTAGCAAAGTGTCCTTTTCTGCCACAGTAGAAACACTCATCATCCATTGTTGCAGTTCTTTTTGACGTTGGGTTTTTGAGTTCCCTGGATTCGGTTTCAGGGTCATGACCTTCATGGCATCCGTCAGAAGTTTTTCATCTCCCTTTCTTTCCATCAGAACCTTTGTTGTGCTTTTTCCACTTGGAGTTCTTCTGGTTCTTTCCCTTCTCAGAGACTAAGGCAATCTGCTTCCGGATTTTTGAGGTTCGCGACCCTCTAGCTTCATTTTCTCAATGAGCATGTCGCTCTCTAGCTTAGAGACCAGATCCTCTAAGTCATCCTCTTAGTCTCAGATAAGGAAGCTAAGGTCCTTGATATGTCATCCCACTCCGGTGACAATCCTTGAAGGAAATGATGGGTGATCTCCCATTTCTCGTATTCCTTTCCAAGCCTTGACAAGGTAGCCAAGCATCCTTGAAACCTTGAGTGATACCCATGTATCGACTCATCCTTGTTTTGACGAAGACTCTGTACTTCGTCTGTGCAGTGAGGATCCTGTTCTCTGACGTCCCCGAACCATCATATATCTCTTCAGGGCATCCCAGACCTCAGACGGGTCTTGTAGATGATGACCTTCTCTAGATCACCAGGTTCCAAAGCAGCATGCAGAACCTTCATGGCTTGAGCGTTCTTCTGAAGCTTCTTGAAGTCCTCAGTGTTGTAGAGAGCCCTCGGCTTCTCTTTCGTCTGGTCTTCATCATCCATGATGAGCTGACGACCCTGCTCAATGATCTGCCATACCTCGCCATCAAAGCAAGGACGTGTTCCTCGAACCGAATCGCCCAAGAGTCATACTCTCCCGGTTTGAGCTTTGGGGTGTTGAGAACGAATCACCTGATGACATACCTGCAAACTAACCAAGAATCTAGAGCACAGGGCTCTGATACCAATTGAAGGACCGTGGTTAGTGTATCTAGGGACTCAGGAACTGTTAGGGACCTGATCCCAGACTGCAGGGACTTCACAAAGTAAACACAGCGGAAATGATGTCGAATGATTTCTTTATTAAATCAATCGACTATACAAAACAATAGTTTGTACTATGTAAACAACAAAAGCTATTACAACACAAAAGTCAGCTTACCCAGGGTCAGTACCCTGTTCGTGACTTCCAGAGACGCTACCTTCACACGATTCCCCCTGAATCTGTTGTAGCTCTCACACACCAAGGATCTGGGTTCTGATGCACTTCAGCCTTACACAGAACACCCTTGGTTGCTCCTGAGATCCCTCGCACTGCTGCTGGGATGTCCTCCTGCCACCAGGTCCTTCAGACCTTCAACTCCAAGCTTATCTCCTTGATGCACTTTAGCTTACACAAGAAGATCTTCGAACTCACTTGAATCACTCTCTAGATTCTTGAGTTTGCTTGAGTTTCGAATGGGAGGGAGCAATTCAAAATGGCTCCAATCCTTTGCATTTTGAATAGAGACCCACGTGCAGGGTCTTGTCCGTGGCACTGTTCCCTTTGTGCTTTCTGCTGCCCTCCTATTGTCCACTAGGTGCAGCATGGTCTCCTATTGTCCACTAGGTGCAGCATGCTCTCCAA
>QZGG01001864.1:0-51684 GCA_006409495.1 Sedum album
AAATTAGATACTATTAATCAAGCTTTTAAGAAGGGTTTCAAGTTCGTTAATTACAGTCTTAAAATTGTAAATACACTTGGAAGTCGACTTTCGAATTTAATTGGGGATTAATTCAGTGTATACTTGTTATTTATCATAGTATCAGAGTTGGCCGAAACTAGGCTCGATATGGATATGAGAAGGTATTTATTTCATTTGGGTAGTCGTTGTTAGCGCAAAGGACGTTGAGACGATTATCCGAACTACGAAGTCGTGCCACATGTATGGAAAATGCTAGGTATTCGAGTTGAAATATCAGGATACACAATTTTTCAACTGAAGGGAAGATGCTAAGTGTAATATAAAAGTCAACTGACAAATTTCCCCTCATCGTCTAGTTAAGTGGTAGTTGCTTGCATATATTGAATCATAAATCAAACATGCAATTCGATTTTGAATCTAACTGGAAATTGATTCAATATATACTTAGTGTTTTGATGTACAAACAATTATTTGAAATTTGAGTTTAAGTTGTGCATGGAAGATGTTCATTAGCTTAGTGTTAAGGAGTAAATGTTAAGGAGCATAACAATGTTGTTTACACAAGGCGCAAATGGTTTTTAAAGAAAGTTGAAGACGTCGTTTGATGAGGTGCTCAAAAGGAAACGCTGTATTTCTCTTATGCACTGTGTTGTATAAACAAGCTACAGAATTTGCAACTATGGCAATAAACAAAATAGAAAGAATGTGTGAACAATTCTTTGACGAGCTAGAAATCAAGAGAGCCTTGATGGGTTTCGAGAACAAAGAGCAAGAAATTGTCAAGCTGAATTGCAAACGAATCGGTTAGTTTAGAGAGCATGAAAATAAAAGAGTGCCTCGCTGCAACCTGAAGCAACTGGTCAGAGTAATTTCAGTGATGTTTGTTATGGAGTTTCCATCATTACGTGCACAATGTAACTAATCTTCGTTTTTTGTGGATTTTTGTTGAGCCTCCCTCGCTTTGAGGTTTCATGGTTTTCCATCAGTCTTGAGTGGTGGTTTCCACTTTAAAAAATTGTCTTGCTTGTTTAGTTATCTGCCATCCATTCACTTAAGCCTAAAACTAAATTTTAGCTTTGGAGCTTGAATATAGAGAACTAGTACTTGGTAAAAGTTCTTTGAGTAGGGCTTAGTTCTATCAGAGCTAGACTTGAATCTAATTTAGGATACTTTAAAGCATTTATTAAAAATCAAATTGGGAACAAATTATGTGAAAATAGTGGGTCATACTCATGTCATATGCTTGTTTATAGAGGGTTTAGGGAGAACAGTGTGAAAATAATAAGCCATAGTTTTGCTAGGGTTTATGTAGAGATTCCTGTTTGCTATTGAAATAGTTCAAATTACATTCATACAACCTTTGTTAGTGAAATAATAAAAATTTCACTTTAAAAATATTATCCTTTTCACCTATTCATGCAACAATTACGTGAACGAAACCTGTTTATATCTACACTGAGTTCAATATTTGAAGTGTATTTATCTACTACATTGTAACATGGAACTTTCTTTTTAGTGACAATGCATGGTTGAGTGGTTTGCAACATGTTGATATTTCTTGTTATTCTTTTTTAGTGAGAACAACATGTCATGTTCGTATTAGTTTTTTACTATATTATTATTGAAATTGTTAAAGGTACTGTTTAATTATTATCTCTAACTAATGTATGTCTTTTGAGCCGTATCTTAGTTTTATATTTTAGAATTTCTTTTCTATAAGGGTTTGTATCTAGTCAGAAACAAACTTTCGTCGTATTAGTTTGATAATTTTCGGACAATGAATAAAGTTTGAAGAGTTCTCTCTATCTCTTTATCTTATTTGCCCACACACGCTGCCTTAGAGTGGTATCAAAGCCTAGTCGTTTATTCATTGATGACTTTTAAACAACGACGTGTCCTTAAAGATATGATTCATAAGATTAACACATCCTACGACAATTCGATGAGATATAGTAATGAGTTGCGTCAGCAAATGCGAATATAACAATTAATGCAATATACACCATCTTTTATTTATAACAACTTTACCTTATTCAATTTAAAGAATAATAATAAAATAAATATGCGCATTTTATGGGCATTAAATCACTAGTTAAAATAAACGCTCAAAGGGTATTCAATCAATAGATATTTGAATATCCACCCATCACTTTCTCACTACTCTACATAGACAATTGTGAACTCTAGCGTATATAAAACTACAAGACTCAATCCTTATCCATTACTGCTTTAACATTATCTTT
This sequence comes from Sedum album, assembly GCA_006409495.1. NCBI lineage: Eukaryota > Viridiplantae > Streptophyta > Magnoliopsida > Saxifragales > Crassulaceae > Sedum > Sedum album. Next base: position 2,265 of record QZGG01001864.1, read on the forward strand.
CAAACAATATAATTATACGTAATGATAATCAACCAAATTCAAAATGCTTTACTATTAACATGGCTAGTACTTCAAAATGTCCGTATCATGTTGTCCCTATATAGTTTCCAACAACTTACTGTAGTTCTACATTTATCGATAATAGGGAGCTAACAACCTTTAAACTAATGAAACTTTTTTGTTTATTCAAGGCTTGTGGTTATATATATATATATGATTTGAGTTTCATTTTTATCTTAGAGAGAAAAAAATTGAAGTATCACCCGTGAATCCTAAGAAGACTTGAAGAATTGATCATTTACGAGACTTGAAGAAATTTGTTCGACAAAGATCAAGTTGTCGACCAAGGTTTGGAAGTTGAGTGTTCGAATATCAACGTACTAGGTATGGAGAATATCAAACGCGACAGAAGGAGATTGGTCGAAAGTGGAACAAATAATTTTTGGACATGAAAGGACGCTTAAAGCTGAAATCATAGGCGATTCTGAAAGTGCGCTACATGTTGCAATAGCCTAGGATTTGTTGGTGTTTTAGATGTATTTATCATATATTATGTGCGGCCACACATGATAGATGGTTGATACATGAACTAATGCATACACCAATATACAGATCATAGTCTGTCTGGATGAGGACGGTTCCTTACTTTAAGGGACGGGTCCTCATGTACCAACGACGCGTCCCCATGTGTCATAGTCTGCTTGGATGACGGACGGGTCCCTTGCATCTAGGGATGGGTCCTTATGCACCAACTGACGGGTCGACACGTGTCATTCTCTGGGTGAGACAGTTTTATAACTGCTAAACAGTTTATGTAACTGTTGAAGCAGTTTACGTGTAACTGCTGAACGGTTATGGAGCGTGTCCCCACGTGTAACTGTTGAACGTGGCAGTTTGTGTAACTGCTGAATGCGGCAGTCTTGTAACTGCAAAACATTGATTGATATATTGAGAATGACAGATCTTAGTGTGGTAAGAAACAGACACATCACATGTGATACACAGAGGTATTGAGATACACTAGTATTGATACACCAAAAGACTAAACAAACGTCATCAACATTCGATCCAAGAGCCTTGATCGGTGTTGGCCGGTTTGTCTTATCTCACTTCAGATTTCGTGTAACCCTAAGGCTTTTGTAAGGGGCGAAATACTGATTTCGGAAAGTGAATACACGATTCAAACCGATATCAAGTTGCCATTTGATCAATCCCCGGAAGCAACAGCAGCAGCACTCTAGGGACCCGTCCTTGGAGAGCACCGGTGCTAGAAGGCCATATCTCCTTCAGACGCACCAGAAACAACAGTCGAAATCAGTAATCGGTGATCCATGGCAACTGTTCGTGAGATGGCAAGCAAGATGGAGAAGTTGGACAAGTTCGAGGGAACTGACTTCCGTCGCTGGCAGAAGAAGGTGCACTTCCTGCTGACCAATTTGAAGGTGGCGTATGTCCTGTCCACACCCATTCCTGAGGTGGGTGATGATTCTTCAGTGGAGGCTTTGAGGATCAGGAACAAGTGGGGAGAACGATGACTACATCTGCAGAGGACACGTCCTCAATGGTATGTCTGACTCCCTATTTGATATTTATCAAAATGTTGAATCTGCTAAGGAACTTTGGGATTCTCTTGAGTCTAAGTATATGGCAGAGGACGCGTCCAGTGTAAAATTTCTTGTGAGCAATTTTAATGAGTACATGATGGTGGACAGTCGTCCTGTTATGGAATAGTTCCATGAGATACAACGTATCTTGGGGCAATTCGCCCAACATGACTTGAAGATGGACGAGGCAATCTCGGTGTCCAGTGTCATTGACAAACTGCCTTCTTCGTGGAGGGACTTCAAGAACTTGAAGCATAAGAAAGAGAATCTATCTCTTCTTGAGCTTGCTAGCCACTTGCGTATCGAAGATGGTATTCGTGCGCAGGAGAAGGGTAAGAAACCACAAGTTTCTGGCTCTGTCAATGTGACAGAGGAAGGGTCATCTAAAAGGGACAAGGGGAAGGGGGGAAACGTGTTAAACGCTCTTCTGATAACACTGACAGTGGACCTAACAAGAAACCGTCCCAACCAGGGAAGGGTGTCAAATGTTGGGGCTGTGGCAAGATGGGACATCTCAAACGAGATTGTCGTTCTGCAAAGAAGGGTAAAGTTCCAAAGTCTGGTCAGAGTTCTAAGGAACCTGGGCAGTGTACTCATCAAGGATGATGAGATTTCTTGGTGGATTGACTCTGGTGCTACGTCGCACGTGTGTAGGGACAGATCTATGTTCAAGTCGTTTGTTACAACGAGCAGTGGACGGGTCCTTCACATGGGAAATGAGTCAACGGCACCTGTACTTGGGCATGGACAAGTAGATTTGGAATTTACTTCTGGAAAGATTTTTAAATCTTTGTAATGTGTTATTTGTTCCTTGCATTAGAAAAAACTTAGTTTCTGGACCTGTTCTCAATAAGATGGGTTTTTTCGGCAAGTGATGAAGCCCATAAATTCATTTTTTTTTTTGACTAAGTGTGGCTTGTTTGTTGGACGTGGTTACTTATGTAATGGAATGTTTAAACTTAGTATTTCTAATGTTTCAACATCTGTTCACATGGTCAATACTCATGATAATAATGTATCAGAAGGACGGGTCCCTTCGAAGGACAGTTCCTCTCTGTGGCATGCTCGGCTTGGACACGTTCACTATAAGAGATTACTGGACATGTGTAATAATGGACTGATTCCCATGTTTAATAAGCATATTGAAAAATGTAGAACTTGCATGCTTACTAAGATCACTAGACAACCTTTTTCTAATGTTCAAAGAGAAAGTAGTATGCTTGAACTCGTTCATAGTGATTTGTGTGACTTTCATGCGACACCATCCTTGGGTAATAAAAAGTATGTCGTGACGTACATCGATGATTGTACTCGATATATGTATGTGTACTTGTTGCACAGCAAGGATGAAGCTCTTGATAAATTCAAAATTTATAAGAGTGAGGTCGAAACTCAAAAGGGAGTTTTGATCAAAAGACTCCGTACCGATAGAGGTGGTGAGTACTTTGATCCAACTTATTTTCAATCTGTTGGACTCGTTCATGAAGTCACTGCTCCTTATACACCTCAACAAAATGGTGTTTCGGAAAGGAGGAATCGAGTGTTAAAGGAGATGGTGAATTCCATGCTCTCCTACTCGGGACTTAGTGATGGGTTTTGGGGAGAGGCCATGCTTACTGCATGCTATATCTTAAATAGGGTTCCTAACCGAAGGAACAGGTCCTCTCCATACGAACTTTGGTTCAAAAGGAAACCCAGCTTGAGTTATGTACGGGTCTGGGGTTGTAGGGCAGCTGTCCGAGTACCAGATCCTAAGCATAAGACACTTGGTGAAAGAGGTGTGGAGTGTATATTCATTGGATATGCTGAACACTCGAGGGCTTATAGGTTCTATGTAATTGAACCAAATAAGTTCTATTCGGTTCATAGTGTTATTGAATCGAGGGATGCTATCTTTGATGAAGGACGTTTCCTTTCAAAGGGCTCTGTCACTGGTCTGGGACGGGTCCCTTACAGGGACTTTGACTCAGAACAGGGTGATGAGGGATACTTCCAAATGAAATCTTTTTCAAATGGTGAGACTCTCAGGTCTGATGTTCAGAATGACACTGTTAATCCTTCGGATGAACAAGTTTCTGAACTGAGGAAGGGTTCCCGAGTAAGAAAAGCAAAGTCATTTGGTAATGATTTTCAAACTTACTTGTTGGAAGGTACAAGGGATGAAATATATTCCCAACAATTGTATTGTTACAATGTTGAGGATGATCCTAGAACCTTTGACGAGGCTATGAAGTCTCGTGATGCGTCCTTTTGGAGGGAGGCAGTAGATGATGAGATGCAATCCATCATGGGGAACCGTACCTGGACACTTACTGACCTGCCACCGGGTTGTAAACCTTTGGGATGTAAGTGGATTTTCAAAAGGAAAATGAGAGCGGATGGAAGTATTGACAAGTTTAAAGCTAGACTTGTGAAGAGACAAAAGCAAGGACGGATTACTTTGACACGTACGCTCCGGTTGCTCGTATGTCAACCATTAGGTTGTTGATTGCTTTGGCAGCAATTCACAATCTAGTCATCCATCAAATGGATGTGAAAACAGCATTCCTTAATGGAAGGTTGGAGGAGGAAATTTACATAAAACAACCTGAGGGATTTGTCCTTGCTGGTCTTGAACACAAGGTGTGCAGACTGGACAGGTCCCTGTATGGACTGAAACAGGCTCCTAAACAATGGCATCAACGATTTGATGAGGTTGTGTTGTCGAATGGTTTTGTTTTAAACCAATCGACAAGTGTGTATATAGCAAATTTGATGATTCTGGTGAAGGAGTCATAATTTGCATATATGTTGATGACATGCTGATTTTTGGGACCAGTCATGGACGGGTCCTTGAGACGAAACAGTTTTTGTCATCACAATTCTCCATGAAAGATATGGGGGAGGCTGATGTTATTCTTGGTATAAGGATAATGAGAAACAAATCAGGTATCATGTTGACTCAATCACATTACATTGAGAAGTTGTTGAGGAAATTCAACTACTATGATTGTAAACCTGTGAGCACTCCCTATGATCCTGCTAAGGGACTCGTCCCTAACACAGGAGCAGCTGTATCTCAGCTGGAATATTCTAAAGTAATTGGGTCTTTGATGTACGCTATGACTAGCACAAGACCAGATATTGCTTTTGCAGTGGGTAAGCTTAGTAGATTTACTAGCAACCCTGGCGTTCATCATTGGGACGCGGTACATAGAGTGTTGAAGTACCTGAAGGGAACACTTGATTATGCTCTTATGTACACTGGCAGTCCCTCTGTTGTGGAAGGGTACTCAGATGCAAGTTGGATAAGTGAAGAAGACCATTCCTCGGTAAGCGGGTGGATATTCCTGCTTGGGGGAGGTGCTATTTCATGGGCTTCCAAGAAGCAAACTTGCATGACGTCCTCTACTATGGAATCTGAACTTGTTGCCTTAGCGGCTGCCGGTAAAGAGGCAGAATGGCTAAGGGACTTAGTCCATGATATTCCATTGTGGGAGAAACCAATTTCACCCATATCAATACATTGTGACAGTGCTGCAGCGCTGAATAAGGCATATTGCCAGGTGTACAATGGGAAATCACGCCACTTAGGTGTGAGGCATAGTGTGATCAGAGAGCTCATTTCACACGGGGTGATATCGGTTGATTTCGTTAGATCACAACGGAACATGGCAGATCACTTGACGAAGGGTCTTGCAAGAGACATGGTTGTGAGATCTAATGAGGGGGTGGGACTTGTACACACGTACGTACCTGACTAGTCCTTTAGGGGTGAGACACCCAATTCCTACCGGTAACTCCGGGACAGAATTCAATGTGGCACAAGCTCATTTCTAAAGGCTGGGAGCATGATTTAACCCCCACGTTTGCTCTGTCCTACTGAATAGGCTGATAGGGACCCGTCCCTGAATCTTAATAGTTTCCTTGAAAAAGTGTAAAGTAGGTACACGATAGGGAGCGGTCCCTGATAAGGAAATTACCTATGTGAACATGAAGTTTGGCCGCTTCATGAGGCTTCAGGTAGGCCTCGGACATGTTCATGAATAGATATGGACTCATGGCCGTTAACGAGTCAAGACAACTTTGTTTAGTCAGATGACTTGCGTGTGTATTGTCTTGTGGCACCCAAGAGGGATTGATTGGTTCAATCCTTACGGACACCATGATTTTCAGGGTGTTTCAAGCTGTACACTACGTGGAAATTCAATCGTAATGGACATTTCCACTTATGCGCAAGTTATGATAAAATACACTAAAAGGGGGAGGATTGTTGGTGTTTTAGATGTATTTATCATATATTATGTGCGGCCACACATGATAGATGGTTGATACATGAACTAATGCATACACCAATGTACAGATCATAGTCTGTCTGGATGAGGACGGTTCCTTGCTTTAAGGGACGGGTCCTCATGTACCAACGGACGCGTCCCCATGTGTCATAGTCTGCTTGGATGACGGACGGGTCCCTTGCATCTAGGGATGGGTCCTCATGCACCAACTGACGGGTCGACACGTGTCATTCTCTGGGTGAGACAGTTTTATAACTGCTGAACAGTTTATCTAACTGTTGAAGCAGTTTACGTGTAACTGCTGAACGGTTATGGAACGTGTCCCCACGTGTAACTGTTGAACGTGGCAGTTTGTGTAACTGCTGAATGCGGCAGTCTTGTAACTGCAAAACATTGATTGATATATTGAGAATGACAGATCTTAGTGTGGTAAGAAACAGACACATCACATGTGATACACAGAGGTATTGAGATACACTAGTATTGATACACCAAAAGACTAAACAAACGTCATCAACATTCGATCCAAGAGCCTTGATCGGTGTTGGCCGGTTTGTCTTATCTCACTTCAGATTTCGTGTAACCCTAAGGCTTTTGTAAGGGGCGAAATACTGATTTCGGAAAGTGAATACACGATTCAAACCGATATCAAGTTGCCATTTGATCAATCCCCGGAAGCAACAGCAGCAGCACTCTAGGGATCCGTCCTTGGAGAGCACCGGTGCTAGAAGGCCATATCTCCTTCAGACGCACCAGAAACAACAGGATTGTGGGTCTATACATTCATTCAAGACTTGCTTAATTAAGTTGTCTCCTCAAGACTTCGAGATAACCAATTAGAACGATTGCAAACCATTAGCTATTGCCGCCAAGTAGGGGTCTCCAACGGGTCGGGTCGGGCTAACCCGATCAACTTTAATTCGGGTTCGGGTTAAGTGAGCGCAATAAATAGAGACCTGTTACTCTTTATCGGGCTGGGTCGAGTCGGGTATAGATATATTTAATCAGCCTTAGGGTTATACATGGGCCGAGTTAAAGGAGGGTCGAGTCGGGTAAACCCGCCATACCCGAAAAAACGGTTCAAATGACCCTTACATGAAAAAGCTTGAAATTTTGCATACAAATTACAAATGAAACATTCAACCACCTGTCCATATTACATAGATAACACATTACTCAAATACTACACAGTAGCACTTGGTAGTCTTTACAAAACACTAACAATGCATCGTAATGCCTTAATTCATTAGTCTTGTTCCCATTTGTAGTCATAGCTTGTCCATCGCATTGAAGTATAACTCCCAAGAATAAAATAAAATATCTGCATTTATTATTTAAATTAGTAAGAATTCTTACTTTCACAAGTCATTATTAATTAACGTAGAGGATACACTTATCATTTACCTTAATTATCAAAGTAGCCAACAGAAAGAGTGAATTGATAATATTCATCGAGATCAGTACCATAACGCCTAAACATGATTTGCGAATCGGTAAGTATTGTCAAATACTTTAATAAAGTAAGGTAAATAGGACATAAATACTTACCACAAGTACTAAAGGCAATAAAATGATTAAAAAAGCCAATGGACACTTGAGCAGAAGTTCATGGAAATGCTGTAAAATTAAAATAAGTTAAATTATTTACACAAATCACTGCAATTAATAAATGGTGAAGTAAAATATGATATACTCATTTACCGAAATTATCAAGCAATGGCATCTACTGATCTTATCATTCTCAAAAAGGCAGTCACTGATCTTATCATTCTTGTTGGATAGTAGGTTAGCGTTCCCTCTGAGGTAACTCAGTTATGGGTTCCCTGAGAGGGTTTGCAGTTAACAGTTAACGCAGCGGAATTAAACTAAGTAAAAACTGAAAGTAAAGACTCACGATTTATAGTGGAAACCACAATAGCCAACCAGACTACTGCGTAAAACCACTACCTTCCGGAGAAGGGTTTGAATGCGTATGACGCTTCTTTTAAGGTATGCTTGTTTGACTATTACAACGTACTATCTATCGCCTACAACGACTAGATACAATACTTGCAACTCATAAACTCAACCTCACAAAACTCACACCACACGTACTCTCGAACAACTTTCTCAGCAACGTGTACGACGATCCGGCTCAAAGAAATCTGCCTTCTTCTCTTGCTCCTCGGATATCGCGCAGCTCTTCAAAGCCGTCGGACTCTCTTCTTATACTTCTCGTATGCTTCCTTCTTCTTCTCTTCAATCAGATTCTTCTTTCTTAATTTGTCTCGTCATAAATGCTCAACTCAGATTTGCTTTCCATGTTTGTTGTGTAATTAATGCTCGCAAGATCTTCTCATTAATGCTTCCTTCCAAAGCCGGCGCAGCTGCCTATTGTTCCTTTATTCTTTTGATTGCTTTCTTTATTTCATTCCTTCTTTGGCAAGTTAGACTTTCTTAATTTGCTTCCTGCATATCACATTAAACCTCAAAGCAATATTAGTCCTTAGTGTTTGTCATCCATCAAAACTAAGGCCCAACAATATTCCCCCTTTTTGATGATGACAAACCACTATCACGGATAAGCAATAAACCACAATAAACACTAATCTGAATCAGCATAGACAGTCAAAGCATTTATCAGATACTATCATGAAATACCCCTTTCAGAACTGTGCATTGATTTCCCTCTCAGGGTACTAGACTTCCCCCTCAGGGTATGCACCAAGTATCAGACTTCCCCCTCAGGGTATGCACCAAGTATCAGACTTCCCCCTCAGGGTATGCACGTGATAACCCTTAAGAGAAACAGTCTCAGAACTTGACATTGCCCCTCAAACCATGTACCTGTGTGTTAGTAGTACTTCCCCCTTTTCACATCATCGAAAAGGGCAGCAAGCAAGCATGAATATCAACAACACATTTAACATAAAACACACACAATTAAAAGAAACCGATGCCATAGAATGTCATCAAAACATGCAAGTTCAAATTCAAAACAGCAAAGGGCAATGTCAAAGCAAGTTCAAATAAAGTTTCAGAAATAAAGGGGCTGATGTGGTGGGGAATCAAACTGGGAACCATGAGACGCCGCTGGATCAGAAGTTGCGGAAGATGTCCTTGAAGTGATCCATGAGGGTTGTTCCGACATAGTGCATCTGCTTGTAGAGCTTCGTGAACTCCTCCTTAGTCACGATGTTGTTGGTTAGCACTAGGTCCGCGGATTCCCTTGCCTTGGTCACTTGACCCTCAATAACCGTGACCCTTGCATCCAAAGAACCGAGGGTAGTAGTGATGTTAGCTAATGTCGCCTCAACCCTGGTGATCATCTCCACAATCGGAGTGATGTCTATGGTGCTGGTCGCGGCGACCGGTTCTGCAGCAGCTGGTACTTCTTCTCCCTAAGTCTCATCTCCCTTAGCTTGGTACCATTCCATAGGTGGTAGCATTCCTTCCTTGTACCACCCATAATCGGTCATGAAGTCCCATCCCATAGCATTCAGGTTCTCCTCTTTGAAGCCTTCCCAAGCTGGTTCCTCCTCTTTGGGTTCATACACACCACACTTTTGGAGAATTATCTTGACAATGCTCGGATATGGAAGTCCATGCTTCCCACTGCCTTTCACATGACTTATATGCATCATGACAATCTTCGGGTAGTTGATGGGATTCTTTTTCAGCAGCTGATCAGTTAGCAAACAATCCAGAATCTGAACCACATTATGTTTACCTTGCCTGGGGATCACATTCGACACGACAAACCTGTGCACCACACGGTTGTGCACTCCCATCTTTGATGTATCCCCAGTGTTTGCTGATACATCCGGATTTTCACAAACTCGAACCGCCACTGCCTTTGGTGCCTCACTGAGTGTGCTGGGCCATCTCTCCCCTTGGCATATTCCTCAAAACCAGCACGAGGTACATCCAGCCACTTACTCAGTTGCTTGCTTGAGAAAGCATGCACATCTCCATTCACACAAAACGTGGCTACCATCACACTCCCCTTAATATCCAGTGTATACGAACTGTAAAACTCCTTAACCAAATCCACATCTACTGTTGATTCTAAACTGAACACTGCTCCTAAACCTTGAGCATTCACCACTTCTACCACACTCTCTAGCTTATACTCCGTAAGAAATTTCTCATGAAAGTGTAGCATTGGTATGATAGATCTACCTGACATATCAGCCGCTTCAGCGGTCTCAGCTTGCGCCTGTCCGATTTTGTATTTGTCCTCTTAGCTTTGGGCGCCGGAGACGGAGTGTTCTCCTTCCTTTTCCGAGACGTATGCGCTCTGGTTTTGGGCCGAGATTGAGTTTCCCCAACAACCTCAACATCATCATCGTCCACTGCCGGTTTGTTGAGCATGTCCCTGATTTGCTCGTCAGCCCAACCCTGAGCTTTTAGGGCTTCGTAAGCGCGGTTTGCTTCGGTGCTAGAATGTGCTTCCATTGTGAGATGTCGGAGGATTTGGTGAGTGATTTGTGAGTGAATGTCTGTGAATCTAGGGTTGCCAAATTGTATTTCAAAATTTGATCTTTGACCTTCCATAAACGGCGTTGAGAATCGTGCGAATTTACCCGCTAGTTGCCTTTTTGGTCGGCGCATTAATTACCCAGATATCCTCCTCAATTAATTACCTCATCCGATTGGGCCACAATTCCACTAACCCAGCTTTGTCTCATGGTTGGAAGGGTGTGTAACACGGTAATAATCAGAGTGATTCAAATATGTTACACTCAACCAAAACAATAAATATGACATGACATATGCAATCAAGTTCCAAAATAAAACAAGGTGGCAGTTGGAACTCATAAGTGTATGCGGCTAGGGTTAGTTTGGAAGAACATCTAGGCTTGTAATGAGGGTTCAAATTATGATGTTCTTCACATAGGCTATTCAAGAAAATTACTTGCATGACATTAACAGCTGCTATTTCATATCCAAACTAGTGTGTATGATAACATATAACGTGCATCAGTATCAATCAATCAAGCATGCTAATGATAATGCAAAGTTGAAATCAAGCTTTGTCTGCATGCCAACATAGTCAATCATCGAGGGAAATATCATACACGACTTGGTACAGCTAGTTTAGAGAGATCATACCGAGCTCTAACGCTGTCTCTCGAAAGGTTCTCTATGCAATGCCTTTGTGAAGATGTCTGCTACTTGTCGTTCCGTTGGGCAGTATTCCATCCTGATTAACCCTTTTTCAACACAATCACGTAAGAAGTGGTATCTTATCTCAATATGTTTAGTACGTGAAAAGTGCACTGGATCTTTTGATATGCAAATAGTACTAGTGTTATCACAGAATATAGTCGAACACTTAACCTCAACTCCATAGTCGCTTAGCTGTTGCATCAACCATAGTAGTTGTGCACAACAAGCGGCACTTGCTACGTACTCTGCTTCCGCGGTTGAAAGTGCGACTGAATTTTGCTTCTTCGATCCCCATGATATCAATGATGATCCTAAGAACTGTGCCATACCTGATGTTGATTTTCTGTCCATTCGGCAACCTGCATAGTCAGCGTCAGTGTAACCAATAAGTGTAAGGTTACCTCCTCGGGGATACCACAGACATAGATCGTCTGCCCCTCTCAGGTATCTCAGGATCCTTTTTACAGCCTTGATGTGTGTCTCCCTTGGGTCACTCTGAAACCTGGCACACAAACACACACTGAATAAGATATCAGGTCGACTGGCTGTAAGATATAAAAGCGAACCTATCATCCCTCTGTACACCGTTGGGTCTACAGGGGGTGAGCTCTCATCCTTTCCGAGTGAATCATTTGGGGACATAGGTGTATGCATCGGCTTTGATGATTCCATGTCATACTTCTTCAGAAGATCCTTCAAGTATTTCTGTTGATGAACTCTTGTTCCGTCCTTTCCTTGTTCAACTTGTAGTCCTAAGAAAAACTTGAGCTCACCGATCATACTCATTTCAAACTCGCTTTCCATTAGCTGAGTGAATCTCTTGACCAGATTGTCATTTGAAGATCCAAAAATGATGTCGTCCACATAGATCTGAACTACCAGTGTGTCTCTGCCTTCCCTCAGAAGGAAGAGGGTCTTATCTATCTTTCCTCGCACATAACCATTCGATAGTAGAAATGTCGACAGCCTTTCGTACCAGGCGGGGAGCCTGCTTTAGTCCATATAGTGCCTTGTCCAAGATATAAACATGATCAGGTAAATCTGTATTCTCAAAACCCGGTGTCTGACTCACGTAAACATCTTCTTTGAGTTCCCCGTTAAAAAAGCTGTCTTTACGTCCATTTGCTGTAAAGTGAAGTTGTGATGGGTGGCATATGCTATCACAGCCTGATAGTTCCAGTCGAGCTACCGGAGCAAATGTCTCGTCGTAGTCTATTCCCTCTTGCTGATTGTATCCTTTACCACAAGACGAGCCTTGTTCTCACAACTACTCCTTTGTCATCCATTTTATTTCGAAAGACCCATTTCGTACCAATGATTTTCCTACCTTCTGGTCTTGGACCAATCTCCAAACTTTGTTTCGTTCGAATTGGTGAAGTTCTTCCTGCATGGCCATGACCCAGTCAGGGTCACGTAAGGCCTCGTCAACCGTCTTAGGTTCAGCAAGTGAGACAAAGGCAGATAGGCTTATGCTCTCTTGAGAGGTGTAGCACTCATAATCTTTTAATCTGGACGGTGGTCTGATCTGTCGTCCACTCCTAGTGGCTGCTGGTTCTGTTTCAGCTTCGTCCAAGCCTTCCTCGAGAGGGAGTTCACCTTCTTGTTCCCCCTGAAGTTCTGCTTCCTCCCTGGTATCCTCCTGAGGGATAGCATTCTCACCTTCTTCGACAGGGTCAGCCGTCTGTGTTACCTCTGCATCTGCATCGTGTCCCAGTGTAGTTGAAGATCATCCTCATTTACTAAAAACTCTGAATTATCGTCTGCCACACGATCTTCAGTTGTATTAGTTCATCAAAGTACATGGATGCTTTCTTCAACCTTGCGGAGCCTTTTGTTGTAAACCTTATATGCCTTTTGTTGATTGAGTAGCCAACAAAAATTCCCTCATCGCTCCTTGGGTCAAACTTTCCTAAGCTTTCTTTTCCATTGTTATGAACATAGCACTTACAGCCGAACACTCTCAGATGTCCCACGCTGGTTTCCTTCCAAACAGCAGTTCATAAGGTGTCTTCCCTATCAGGGGTCTCAGTGACACTCGGTTCAGGATGTAACTTGCTGCATTCACCGCTTCTGCCCAGAAATTCTTCGGAACGAACTTCCTATCAGCATAGATCTGGCCATATTCTCTAGAGTTCTGTTCTTTCTTTCTACCACGCCATTCTGTTGCGGAGTTCTGGGGGCCGAGAAGTTGTGATCAATGCCTCGTTCCCTGCAAAGTGAGATAAAACTCGAGTTTCGAAACTCGGTTCCATTGTCAGTACGGATGGATATTAAGTGTTTGTTCAGTTTGTTCTCTATCCGTTTCAGCCATGCTTCAAACTCAGTGTAAGTTTCATCTTTAGACGGGAGGAACAGGGTCCATGTAAATCTAGAATAGTCATCAACAATAACTAAGATATACCTGTTTCCTCCTCTGCTCATGATGTTCACAGGACCGCACAAATCCATATGTATTTTCTCAAGAGGTGCAGCGGTACTTACAACTTGTTTTGATTTGAAGGATGTCCTTGGCTGTTTTCCTCTAGCACATGCATCGCAGACTCCATTGAATTCTCTTTCTACTTTGGTTAGTCCCGTAACCAGTTCGTTTTTGTGTAGCTTGGAGAGAAGCTTCAGACAAACGTGTCCTAGTCTTCTATGCCATAAGAGAGTATCATCATGCACTGTGGCTAGACAGATTTCCTCGTCAGGGATGAAATTTGGATCTAACATGTAAAGCTCATTTTTCCTGATCCCTTTTAGAATAGTCTTCCCTGAACTTAAACACCTCAGAATGCATTCGTTAGTCGTCAGTATAAGTTCATTTGTACCATTCATGCATAACTGTGAGGCACTCAGTAGATTAAACCGTAAGCTATCAACTAAACTAACATTATCTATTTTTATATTTTTTGAAATTTCAACCTTACCTATACCCTGTATCTTACCAATACCTTTGTTTCCGAAGAATATGGATCCTCCGGACATGTAAGTAAGAGTGATGAACCATGCGTCGTTTCCAGTCATGTGTCTTGAGCATCCGCTATCAATGTACCATGGATCTTCTGTCACTCTTACCTGCAAAGGAAAGGTCAGTTCTTACGGACCCAGACAAACTTGGGTCTACTGGGTTTAGTAAAGATAAATGAAGAACCAGAATTGAAATCACAGTTTAGATCTAATCTACGTCTAGGAGTTTGTCGGGGTTCTGTTCCGACATAGTACAAATTCTGTCTCTGCAGCCTCATCTGTTGTTCCTGGAAAGGAACTCTGCGTCTGTAGTTCAGAGCACCCTGTGGGGGGTAGCGGTACAGACTTCCCTGGGAGGGATAGCTGGGTTCCCTTTCATACCTTACTCTGTTTCTTTCACGTAGATCTCTCAGTTTGTGGCAGTCTCTTATGTAGTGGCCATCCCTTCCACAGTGCCAGCATACCTTGTGGCTTTTGAGTCCAACATACTTGCTTCTTCCAGCTGGTATCGATCTTTTGTCTCTTGCAGCAACAAGATCTACCTTGGGTGGCTAGGGTTTGTGGCCTGTTCTTTCCAGATCTTGTGAGCCACTTTTGCATCAAATGGAACAGATTGTGGCGTAGGGTAAGCAATTCCTTTTCCTTTATCTCGTGCCGAGCTCTCACCCTTTTCTGTGCATTCCTTCGGAGGGTTATCAGTCTTAGATCCAATGTTCCTTCCTTCTTGAGTGTATCCTACACCCGATCTGACAAACCTTTTCCCATAGTCCTTGCTGGTCTCTTCCAACTTTAGAGCGGCCATTTCCTTGACCAATTTGTCCTTTACCTCATCCTCTGTTGCTCTGGCATTTTAGGGAGTGACGGAGTTCCTCATTATCAGTTTCTAGATGAGCAACTTCTCCTGCAGTATTTGTGTCTCCTTGACACTTTCCTCACATGTGTGACACTGAGAGTCTACCATACCTTTTTCAGTAGTTCAATCTCCTCATTCTTACTGGTGATGGTTTTCTTCAGCTTGTCATTGGTCTCAAGAAGACCTCTAATCACATCTATATAATCTGAGTCAGTAAAATCAAAATCATCAGAAAGATCAATGTTATTTACCTCAGATGGTTCTTGGCTGGATGATCCTTGACCAGTCATTAGGCACTCTTCCTTAACAGGTAATTCATCTTCACTGTCAGGGTCGGATTCACCCCAGGCGGTAAGCATCGCCTGCTTGGTGTTCTGTGCAGGGGGCTCTCCTCTTTTCTTGCTTCTGCAGTCTGCAATGCGATGTCCCTTCTTCTGACAGTGATAGCAGATGACTTCCTTGTCATCAAACTTCTCACGAGCTTGCTCCTGTTTCCCTTTAGAGTTTCTGCATTATTCTTTCTACCTGAGTTCCTTCTGAGGGTTGCCATCCTGAAGGCCCTCGTCATGAGTGCAGTTTCTTCATCCTGAATATCATTATCTCCCATGTCAGTCTGAGCTAGATCAAAAGCTTCTTCAATTTTCAGTGCAATGGACTTTGCTCGCTCAGGTTCTCTTCTTGCATTTTTCCTTTCAATGATGCCAGCATGACTCTGAAGTTTAGCCACCAATTCTTCAAGCGTAATTCTCTTGATATTACTCTGAGCTTGTAGTGCAAGGGTTACTACATCCCACTTGGAGTTCAGCGCTTGAAGGAAGTGATGTACAAGGGTACCACTATACTACAACGACGTGCGCTTCTGGTAGTGCGCCAGTTACCTGACGCGCCTGTTCTTCTTCCACCGCCTCATCGATAATATCCAGTGCGTTAATCGTGGAATCATCATGTGGAAACTGCATGCCCTTGAATATATTGAAGTGTATGACCTCATTATCAACTTCCATTGAAAGCGTCCCTTTCCACACGTCGATTCTTGTTCGTGCGGTCATCAAGAAGGGTCGGCCGAGCAATACTTGAGCAGTGTCGGCAGCTACGTTTCCTTCCATCTCTAGCACATAAAAATCTGCTGGAAACACCAATTCTCCTACCCTCACAAGCACATCTTCGACCATGCCTACTGGTTGCTCGCATGACCTATCCGCTAGCTGGATTGTCAACCCTGCAGGCTTAAGTGGTCCAATGCGTAGGGATGTGTATAAAGAATGAGGTAGAACATTTATAGATGCCCCTAAGTCTATCATGCAGTTATCCACTTCAGAGTTACCTATAGTACATGAGATAGTGAACGTACCTGGATCCTTGCATTTAGGTGGTACCTTGTGTTGCACTATCGCTGAGGCGTTCGCGTTCAGCTGTACTTGCTCTTGCTGTCCACCTTTTCTTCTTTTGTTGGTGCATAGATCTTTTAGAAACTTTGCATACCTCGGGATTTGTTTCAGTGCATCTATAAGCGGGATGTTGATTTCTACTTTGCTGAACAGATCATACAGTTCCTGATCTAGCTCGGTCTTCTTTGGCTTAGTTCTCTGAGTAGGGAAAGGAAGTGGTAGTTTGTTGTTAGACTGACCATCCGTCTCTGCAACTGGTGCGCTTGCCTCGGGTGCTGAGTCCGTATTCTGCACGTGTGTGCTTTTCTTTGCGCGAGTTGTCTCTGGCGCAGTCGATATTTCCTTCCCTGACCTTAATAGCACCGCGTTAACACCATTCTGCAATCTGGCTTGAGCTGCCTTCCTGTGGGTTGTGATCTCAGTTACGGTCTCGGAAATTTGTGACAGCTTACTCTCGATTAAGGTGAAACGTTTTTCGTTCTGCTCTTGGTTTCTGCTTACTGTCTCTGCCAACTGTCCCACTATTTCTTCTAACGACTTCTTTGGTGGTTGAGCATTCTGCGTTTGTCCTTCAGTGCGTCGATGTGGTGGGTTTTAGGAAGGCACTGGCGCGTAAGGTCGTGCGCCAGTGGGAGCATTGGGTTGCGCGCGCCAGTCAGCGCGCGGCCTCTGAAAATTCTGGTCGTTCTTCCAACTAAACCCATTCTCTGCCAATCCGAATCTAGGCTGTCCTTGCCTAGCTTGTCCGTTGTTCCATCCTCCTACTACATTAACATCTGCGTGTTCTTCGAATAGGGAGGGGCATGCGTCAGTAAGATGGTCTGTGGCGTGACAGAATTCACACGCTCTTGTCTTGATGCTTTGTTTCGTCATTAGCTTCTGCATCATATCCTTCAATTCCTTGATCTCTCCGGTCACGTCTACTTGATGCAGTGCTCTGGCGCGGTTATTCTCTAGTGACACTTGATATCTAACTTGGTCAGCCGTGTCCTCTATTAATTTCCATACATCCTCCGGATACATGTTCCTCACGTTGCCTCCTGCGCAAGCATTCAACAACCTGAGCTCCATCTCAGTAAGTCCGTTGAGGAAGTTCTCTATCAACACATGTTGCGGGAGTCCATGATTGTAGCAGTTCGCTTCAAGTTCCCTGAACCGCTCGTAATACTCTGATAATGATTCCCCATGCAACTGTTTCGGCGCAGCTAACTCCCGACGCAGCAGTGACACTTTGGCCGCGGGATAAAACTTGTCTAGAAATCGTTCTTGTAATTCGGGCCATGTCCTTATTGAACCTGGCGCTAGTCCCATCAACCATTGTCGAGCTGAATCACATAGTGAAAACGGGAAGGCTCTAAGCTTCAACAATTCTGGGTCCTCATTCCCATTCCTCATATTCTCACAAATGGCTGCGAATTTTCGTACATGTTTTACTGGATTCTCACTAGCCATACCATGGAATTTTGGTATGTAGTGAACAAGCTGAGTCCGCAGTTCGAAGTGTCCATCTGGAGGCAGTACTATGCACCATGGTTGATTCACAGCTTGAGGAGCAGACATCTCCTTGATGGTGCGTCGCGCCACTGGTTGAGCAGGTACGCGCGCGCCAGGAGGTGGCGCGCGTCTATCCATGTTGTCATTCAACTGATTATCATTTCTGGGTAGTTCAACGTCCATTCTGAACTCTAAGTCTCTGCGTACTTCTCTTCTGATTAATTCGAGTTCAGCTGGGTTTAGGCGAGCAAAAATGTTCTCGGCGTTGCGCGCTGGCGCGTCTGGCGTTTCTCTTCTTCTGCCTACTACACTGTTTTCACCAAAATCTTCCATGCAACACAAAAACAACAGCTAAATTAAACGTAACTAATTTTTTTAGGATTTTTGTATAAGAAACAAAAAGTAATTAACAAAAGAAAAGAAAAGAAAACTTCTCTAGCCGTCCCCGGCAACGGCGCCAAAATTTGACGAGCACGTCGTTGAGTGCTGCAAATTTGTCCCGACTCTCCTTACTAGTATAGTATTGGCAAGCTGGGGTCGAATCCACAGGGAACGGTGGAAGTCTCTTTTCAACTACAAAACTAAAGAATTGGGGTTGTGCGTGAGAACAATTACAAGAAAGAAAAACTGTTGCGCAAGTACAACTGGCGCACACACAGACAGCAAGTATGATAGACGCAAATAAATATGCAAGAGATGAATCCGGTTCAGATTCTTCACTATGAACTCTATGTTTTATCCTCGGTCACTAAAAGCACATGATTTAATTGTCCACGTAGATTAAGGTCCTGTCACAGCTTAATAATCTACACACACATTCCTGTCAAGGTTTGTATGATATTATTACTCAATCTAGTCTAGTCAATAACGAATCCGGTCAAGGTAGTTACTGCCTATTCTAGTGTTACTCCTATCATTCACAGTCACGTACTTCTGATAGTTTAACTATAGATACTAGATTCTACAACTAAGTCTGCGGTGCAAGGCTTCGCTTAATTGTCTAACCTAATTATCATGCAATGGAGTGCGGAATAATAATACTAAACTTAATCATGCAAATTAAGAACAAGACCTCAAAAACATATTATTCATAGATTCAAATCCAAACCGAAATCAGTAAGTTAGCTAGACATACTGATCGAATACATCTCAAGAATAATTATAAAACAGCTAAAATAACAAGACAAATCTGTATGCTGCGTCGTCAGGCTCGCGTGACAGCTTGCGCGCACGTCTTCGCCGGAATTAAGCTCTGCGCCGTCAGCTCTCTCTCTCTCCTTCTTTTGTGATCTCCATCAAGCTCTATATTTATAGTCCTTGCCTTCTAGGGTTTCCACGAGTATTTAGGCAAGAATATCTGAGGGAAATCATCTTTATCTCTAAAAATCAGCTTAGGAAACCTTAAATCTCCAAAAACCGATTTTAGAAATATCTTTAGCGCGTGATGACGTCATCGTTCCGAATATCTCGCTGTCTGCTGACGTCACCGTTTTGCTGTCTTCTGCGCGACCTTCACTCGCGCGCCATGTTGCTCGCGCGCCAGTGCCATTCGTTGATTGTCTTTGCCTTGTTATCTTTTTGCACGAGATTCAGCCTTCTTGTTGTGTTTTCGTTCTAACTCTTCTTTAAGACCTGAAATATAAAACTACACCAAAAGCGTAATCTTATACCATAATATGTTAGAATAAAAGCAGTGTAAAGGACATAAAATAGCGTACAACTGCACTCTATCAAATCCCCCACACTTACTCTTGTTCGTCCCTGAACAAGTCGGCTTCCTTACCTCTTGTGTACTGCACGCGTGAATGTTGGACTTACTGCGCCACACATGTGCGCCACTCTCACAACCTGCGCAATTGTGACTCTACAACACTAAACTGATTAAAGTAACTGATTCTAACCTTGTGTTACCTCTCTTGTGGAATGCAAATCAATTTGGATGATTGGGAGATAGTCCTGCTTAAGCACCGGTCACCGAATTCTTCTTGATTCGCGATTGCATGGTTATTCGTATCCGCTTTCTTTGGTACGTGATTGATCCGCGTCTTAGGGTTTTCTGAGCTCTACGTCTTTGACGCTTTACTGTTTGTTTCTCGGACATATTGATAACTCTGTTGCACAATTTCTTCTTTTCATGTTTCGGCCTTGTAAGCTTTCACTTTTTTGAATTGAATACTCTGCTTTCTGGTCCGGATCCTTATTTTTCCCTAGAACGGCTTCCAATCACGGCCTTCGGATAACAGCTATGGAACCACGCCCCGCTCTCGCTTCTGATAGTCGCGCGCAAGTCAGGTCACGCGTTTGCAACCGCGCGCCCCTTCCTGAGCAACTAACTTCCACGAAGACGGTCTGTTTTTCCGTCTCGTCACGCTGGTAGGGTTTCGCCTTGGCATCTGCGTGACTGAGCTTGCTCTTTTCCTTTGACCGCGAAGTACCAACCTCCACGAATACTCATAACCATGCAACCGATCCTCAAGCTTCGTTCGATCGACTGCTTCTCTAGGACGTTTCTATCAACTCCACATCCCTCGTTATTCCACTCAAGAGATACACAAAATTCGAAAAAATTACCAAAAATCAGAATATGTCATATAAGCACAAATTACCTCAGGTGCGCGAGTACGCACACAGGTCGCACGCCAATGCTTCTCGCGCGCAGATACCTCTTGAGATGTGTTCAACTATCGGTTTGGTTTGTTTTAAACTAAAACGAAAAATTTATCCTAAAAAAAACGAAAAAATTAATGAAAATTCCTACTCCTAAGATAAATATACTACTGCCCCCCCACACTTAAACAAAAACGTGTCCTCACGTTATGCATAAGTAAAAAGAAAGCAATAGCAATGCATGCATGTAATGCCACTATGTTTGCACCGAACACAATTCATAATATGGCCACTCGCCGAGTTATTGAAAACACCAATTACTTTAAAACACCATTTAAAACATAAGGACAGTTAAAACGAGGGTTTTAAAACAACAGTTAAAACAACCACCGAAATATTCATTACACCGATCATAATATTTAAAACGAAGTAGAAAATGACCGGGAGAGTTCTTCGATAGGGTCTTCATCCCGTAATGCATACTCTCCTGGGATCGGGTCTCCAGCGTGCCAGCCTCTAGGTGGCGTCAAGTCCAAGTTGGCACCCTGTGGTGCCACATACTCCATAACACGCTGAGCGTTGAACACCCAGCGCTGGTCAACTAATACTTGCGCGCCACTTCCTTGCGCGCTGGACTCTGCTTGCGCATGCTCTGACCGGCGCCTGCTCCTTCTGGGCGCCACTGTCTCTTGCGCCACAACCTCTGGCGCAGCTCTGACGTTCTCAAGTCCGCGCCTGTAGCTCCAATACGCGGTTCCATCCGCGCGGATCTTGATACCCTTGTAGAGACGCATCTTCTGGCGCGTCAGAAACTCAGCCCGTACGATGGTGTGCTCCTCCAGCCATGGTTCCATATGCAGCGCACGCAGAAAGTGCGTGATCAGTCCTCCGCACAGCAGCGGGCCCTTCATGCTCACCGCTTCCCAGTAGCTGGTGAGCAGGCGCGTGTAGCGCACCTTCTTTCCATAGTATAGGCCCTTCAAGATGGCCATGTCCAGTAGTCCGGGCCGCTGAGATCCATTGTAGCGGCCGATGATGGAGTGGGAAATGAGCCTCTGGAGATAAAACATCTTTGGGTCCAATAGCTCCGTCCCCAAACTCCTTCCACCCGCATACGGCTTGCTGCCGTCGTCCAATCCTCCCAGGCCTCTTGATCAGTGTGCTCATCCACCTCAGCCCCGGGCATTCTGTCGAATCCCATAACTGCGCCGAACTGTGATGGCGCGGCCTCATAGTACACGCCCCTGTGGCGGTACCTGATCCGGTCTGCTAAACCCTCGTACGACGCGAGGAACTCCAGCGTATCCTCCACGTCTGTGTCCGAGCTGAGTTCCATGAACGAAGCCCATCCGGTTGCGGCAAAAGCCGCATGCACTTCTTCATAGAGCCCCATCTCGCGGAGGAACTCTTCATCCACAAACACAGTCGGCAAAAATTCACATTTACTGTATAACTTGTGCCTAATCTCAAAATCCAACTTCTCCGATTGATCCACACAGATAGACATTATAACGAGCAAAATCAAGCACGGAACGACTAAAACTGGTGCGCGTGTCCTGTCACGCGCGAGCACGGGCAGATCTAGATCTAAACTACCACTGAACAATTGGCACACCAAACTGATCCAAATCGAATGAAATTTTGACAGTAGAATACCTGCACTGAGATCTACGTTCTGGCCAAAAATTTCGAAATTCTGGGTTGTGTGCGGCGGTGACGCGGCGGCTGTGGCGGCGGTCGGCGGTGGTGGCTTGTGGCTTTGGGTTTTTGTGTATAGAGAGATAAGTTGAAAATGAAAAGTGACATGAAATTTACCCCTCATCACATATTTATAGTGCAAAAAGCCCACATGCATGCATGGCCCAAAACTACATGGGCCCAAGACTAAACTAAACCTAAAATTAAAACTAAAACAAAAACCAAAACTATACTAAACACACACGAAACAAATGAAAATAAACTAGTTAAGTTTGTCGGAGTACCTTCCGACGAGTGCTTTGTTTAACGTCGTTAGCTCGACGCAAATGCACTCATAGCGCACGATTTACCTCCCCCACACTTGAATATTTGCCTCCTTCCGTATCGTCATCTTTTCTGCATGGCAAAAATTCAAGTGTCAGTGTAAGATAAATAAGAATAATCAATATGATCAGAAGGTAAGGAGATAGAAAACGCGAAGTTCCGCGTGTTGGGTCTTTCGGATGCGCCAGTGTGTGTGCGTGTAAGCTCTCGTGTATCCCTGAGTCGCGCAGCCCTATTCTGCATGATCATTCTGCGCACCATATCCGCGTTCCGATGTTGTTCCCAAGTGTTGCTGCTCTCGGCTTTGCTCTCTGCGCCTCTTATCTGGTGGCTTACTCTTTATACTGTTCTGGCGCGCCAAAGGCTGTTCCTCTGACTGGTGCGCATCATCCCAGAATACCTTGGTATTGGTGCTTCGTTGATCCAATCATTCACCAATGGTTCCTCCGATAACTTGATTCTATTGATGACATCTAATCTGAGTATGTGCTTCTTGTCTTGTAATGTCACCATACCTTTCCCGACATCAATGCACACTTGCGCAGTTCTCATAAATGGTCGGCCAGCAACACTGATTCCCTGCTTCCGTATTCGGCTTGTTCATGTCAACTACGTAGAAATCTGCTAGGAACTTGAGTTTGCCGACATGGATCAAGACATCTACTATTTTCCCCTTTGCTTCGGTCCGTGAGTTGTCCGCAAGTAACAATGCATGTCCGTTGGCTCAAGGTCCCATTGACGATGCGAATATAGTGAATAGGCAGCAAATTAACGATGCTCCTAAGTCTAACATGCACTCGCTAACCATGGTTTCTCCAATAAAGCACGGAATAGTAAAGGTTCCCGGATCAGCAAGTTTTTCCGGTAAATCTGGAGCTAAGCATATCTTCAAGCTTGCTTGGAAATCATTCAGCATAGTGCTTCCTTCTGCTCTAGTGGTGGTCAGGGTGGTTGGTGCGTGAAAAGACCGGTGCAACAACTATTCTGCGTTCCGTTCCTCTGCTGCGCTGTCAGCGCTGCGCGTATCTACTGGCGCGCTGATGTGTTCTGGTGGTGGCGCGTCCATCTGAACCATGTTGACACTCCCCTTTGGATTCTGTATTACCTGGGATGGCAGATTTCCATCACTAGCCTTCAGTTCATTAACAGTGGTGGCAATCTGGGTGAGCTGATTCTCTATCAGTTTAAACCTTTTGTCATTCTGCTCTTCGTTTCTTCGGACTGTCTCAGCCAACTGTCCCACTATTTCTTCTAATGATTTCTTTGGTGGTTGAGCATTCTGCGTTTGTCCTTCAGTGCGTCGATGTGGTGGGTTATAGGAAGGCACTGGCGCGTAAGGTCGTGCGCCAGTGGGAGCATTGGGTTGCGCGCGCCAGTCAGCGCGCGGCCTCTGAAAATTCTGGTCGTTCTTCCAACTAAACCCATTCTCTGCCAATCCGAATCTAGGCTGTCCTTGCCTAGCTTGTCCGTTGTTCCATCCTCCTACTGCATTAACATCTGCGTGTTCTTCGAATAGGGAGGGGCATGCGTCAGTAAGATGGTCTGTGGCGTGACAGAATTCACACGCTCTTGTCTCGATGCTTTGTTTCGTCATTAGCTTCTGCATCATATCCTTCAATTCCTTGATCTCTCCGGTCACGTCTACTTGATGCAGTGCTCTGGCGCGGTTATTCTCTAGTGACACTTGATATCTAACTTGGTCAGCCGTGTCCTCTATTAATTTCCATACATCCTCCGGATACATTCCTCACGTTGCCTCCTGCGCAAGCATTCAACAACCTGAGCTCCATCTCAGTAAGTCCGTTGAGGAAGTTCTCTATCAACACATGTTGCGGGAGTCCATGATTGTAGCAGTTCGCTTCAAGTTCCCTGAACCGCTCGTAATACTCTGATAATGATTCCCCATGCAACTGTTTCGGCGCAGCTAACTCTCGACGCAGCAGTGACACTTTGGCCGCGGGATAAAACTTGTCTAGAAATCGTTCTTGTAATTCGGGCCATGTCCTTATTGAACCCGGCGCTAGTCCCATCAACCATTGTCGAGCTGAATCACATAGTGAAAACGGGAAGGCTCTAAGCTTCAACAATTCTGGGTCCTCATTCCCATTCCTCATATTCTCACAAATGGCTGCGAATTCTCGTACATGTTTTACTGGATTCTCACTAGCCATACCATGGAATTTTGGTATGTAGTGAACAAGCTGAGTCCGCAGTTCGAAGTGTCCATCTGGAGGCAGTACTATGCACCATGGTTGATTCACAGCTTGAGGAGCAGACATCTCCTTGATGGTGCGTCGCGCCACTGGTTGAGCAGGTACGCGCGCGCCAGGAGGTGGCGCGCGTCTATCCATGTTTCATTCAACTGATTATCATTTCTGGGTAGTTCAACGTCCATTCTGAACTCTAAGTCTCTGCGTACTTCTCTTCTGATTAATTCGAGTTCAGCTGGGTTTAGGCGAGCAAAAATGTTCTCGGCGTTGCGCGCTGGCGCGTCTGGAGTTTCTCTTCTTCTGCCTACTACACTGTTTTCACCAAAATCTTCCATGCAACACAAAAACAACAGCTAAATTAAACGTAACTAATTTTTTGGATTTTTTTTTTTATTTTTTATATAAGAAACAAAAAGTAATTAACAAAAGAAAAGAAAAGAAAACTTCTCTAGCCGTTCCCCGGCAACGGCGCCAAAATTTGACGAGCACGTCGTTGAGTGCTGCAAATTTGTCCCGACTCTCCTTACTAGTATAGTATTGGCAAGCTGGGGTCGAATCCACAGGGAACGGTGGAAGTCTCTTTTCAACTACAAACTAAGATTGGGTTGTGCGTGAGAAGTATTAAAGAAAGAAAAAACTGTTGCGCAAGTACAACTGGCGCACACACAGACAGCAAGTATGAAAGACGCAAATAAATATGCAAGAGATGAATCCGGTTCAGATTCTTCACTATGAACTCTATGTTTTATCCTTGGTCACTAAAGGCACATGATATAATTGTCCACGTAGATTAAGGTCCTGTCACAGCTTAATAACCTACACATACATTCCGGTCAAGGTTTGTATGATATTACTACTCAATCTAGTCTAGTCAATAACGAATCCGGTCAAGGTAGTTACTGCCTATTCTAGTGTTACTCCTATCATTCACAGTCACGTACTTCTGATAGTTTAACTATAGATACTAGATTCTACAACTAAGTCTGCGGTGCAAGGCTTCGCTTAATTGTCTAACCTAATTATCATGCAATGGAGTGCGGAATAATAATACTAAACTTAATCATGCAAATTAAGAACAAGACCTCAAAAACATATTATTCATAGATCAAATCCAAACCGAAATCAGTAAGTTAGCTAGACATACTGATCGAATACATCTCAAGAATAATTATAAGACAACTAAAATAACAAGACAAATCTGTATGCTGCGTCGTCAGGCTCGCGTGACAGTTGCGCGCACGTCTTCGCCGGAATTGCTCTGCGCCGTCAGCTCTCTCTCTCTCCTCTGTGATTCCATAAGCTTTGTATTTATAGTCCTTGCCTTCTAGGGTTTCCACGAATATTTAGGCAAGAATATCTGAGGAAATCATCTTTATCTCTAAAAATCAGCTTAGGAAACCTTAAATCTCCAAAAACCGATTTTAGAAATATCTTTAGCGCGTGATGACGTCATCGTTCCGAATATCTCGCTGTCTGCTGACGTCACCGTTTTGCTGTCTTCTGCGCGACCTTCACTCGCGCGCCACGTTGCTCGCGCGCCAGTGACCATTCGTTGATTGTCTTTGCCTTGTTATCTTTTTGCACGAGATTCGGCCTTCTTGTTGTGTTTTCGTTCTAACTCTTCTTTAAGACCTGAAATATAAAACTACACAAAAAGCGTAATCTTATACCATAATATGTTAGAATAAAAGCAGTGTAAAGGACATAAAATAGCATACAACTGCACTCTATCAGTGACTTTCCATTCAGGAATCACTTCACCCAAGAACTCCATTTGCCCAACATAAGTCTGAAATCGAGTGTGAAAGTCTTCCAACGATTCTGTGTTCCCTTGGAGGGCACTCTCATAGTCTCTTGAAGCTGCCAGAATTCTATTCTTCTTGATATCGTCATTTCCTCCGTACAGTCTGGTCAATCCATTCCAAATATCCTTAGCAGTCTTGTACTTCATGACCTTCTTTAGATCACCAGGGGTGAGAGAAGCATGTAGAATCTTTTTGGCCCGATTGTTCTTTTCCAAGGCCTTGTAATCTGCATCAGTGTAGTCCTCCCTATTCTTTTCTTTAGTTGGGTCTTTGGAGTCTACAATAAGGATTGGACCTTGCTCGATCACTCTCCATAACTGCCCATCCAGAGAACAAATATGGGCTTCAATTTGCTGAGTCCACCAGTCAAACTCTCCAGGGTTCAGTGTTGGAGGTTTCCAGAATGAGTCGTTGATTGAGTTGCTAGTTGCCATCTATACCTGCAATGCTAACACAAATCTAGAGCACCTGCTCTGATACCAATTGTTGGATCGTAGGTTAGCGTTCCCTTTGAGGTAACTCAGTTATGGGTTCCCTGAGAGGGTTTGCAGTTAACAGTTAACGCAGCGGAATTAAACTAAGTAAAAACTGAAAGTAAAGACTCACGATTTATAGTGGAAACCACAATAGCCAACCAGACTACTGCGTAAAACCACTACCTTCCGGAGAAGGGTTTGAATGCGTATGACGCTTCTTTTAAGGTATGCTTGTTTGACTATTACAACGTACTATCTATCGCCTACAACGACTAGATACAATACTTGCAACTCATAAACTCAACCTCACGAAGCTCACACCACACGTACTCTCGAACAACTTTCTCAGCAACGTGCACGACGATCCGGCTCAAAGAAATCTGCCTTCTTCTCTTGCTCCTCGGATATCGCGCAGCTCTTCAAAGCCGTCGGACTCTCTTCTTATACTTCTCGTATGCTTCCTTCTTCTTCTCTTCAATCAGATTCTTCTTTCTTAATTTGTCTCGTCATAAATGCTCAACTCAGATTTGCTTTCCATGTTTGTTGTGTAATTAATGCTCGCAAGATCTTCTCATTAATGCTTCCTTCCAAAGCCGGCGCAGCTGCCTATTGTTCCTTTATTCTTTTGATTGCTTTCTTTATTTCATTCCTTCTTTGGCAAGTTAGACTTTCTTAATTTGCTTCCTGCATATCACATTAAACCTCAAAGCAATATTAGTCCTTAGTGTTTGTCATCCATCAAAACTAAGGCCCAACAATTCTCAAAAAGGCAGCCACTGATCTTTACTTCTTCAAAAAAATGATCAAAATATTACCAAAAAAGCATCTAATTGCTTTATCCAAAAGTTTCATCACTAGAAGGCTGCATTTAGAAATGAGTTAGCTAATTTACAATATAACAATTACTATTAAATGACAATGAATGAATAGTAATTACCTAGGCAGGTATAACACCAAGATCATTAACATCATTTCCGGACGAATCGGCCACTTTCTCTAATAACACTTCATCAATAACCCAATCAGCACTTGTAGCTCGAGCATTCATTAGTTCTTCGGCTGCGGCTTCTTCAGCTGCTGCTTCTTGTGTCCTGGACTTAGCTAGTGACCAATCTTTTAAACAAACAAGAGCTTCAATTGTGTTAGGAGAAAGAGATGCTCGTTTTTCTGAAACAACTCTTCCTCCAGCAGAGAATGCGGCCTCCGACGCCACAGTGGAAGCTGGAATCTTATCTTTGGCCATTAAAGCCAAAATGGGATACATAGAGCTATTGGTTTTCCACCAAGTCAGAATATTAAATGTGCCACTTTCACCAACATCGACAGTATCATGGTCCAAGTACATTTGTAAATCTGAAGTAATAGAAGTACTACTAGTTGTTTTTGCTCTTTTCAATCTATTCATAGAACCAAAGGAAAATGCAGGAACATTTATATCAATAAAATCAGACTCCATGCAAGCATTTGATGAATTAGGCATACTAATAGGTAATGTAGTACCAGTAGATGTAATAACAACTCTCTTATACATGTCATAAATCTGATTCAAAATAGACTTCACATAATTGGCCTTTACCTCAATATCTTCTTCAGACAGGTCATATACATTTAACCATGACTGGATCGCCAACATTTTGAAACGAGGATCCATCACTGTTGCTAAACAAAATATAATAGGAAAATCCTTCCAGTACTTTTCAAATTTCAGTTTCATGGCATCCAGTGCTGTTTTAAAAACAAGAAGGGGTTCATACGATTTAAATGTGTCAATAATATCAACTGTCCCCATTAATGACCCTATTTGATGTTGGAGAATAAACCCCACTGCATATTTTTGTGGTGGAGCTGAAAATTGCTAAGAAATTCATGCAAAGTGATGCAACAACCCAATCATGCTCACTAGGAACCTCTAATAAACAATTTCTAGACTCATTTAATTTCATACAGTACCTATGCAATGTTGTTCTATATTTGACAGCCATAATCAATAGATCATAAGTACTATTCCATCTATGAGGCACATCAATATCAATATTATGCTTCTTTAATCCTAGCTCAACACAAGAATTAATCCACATCTCATGCCTTTTTATTCATGAATTCAGTGATCCAACAATTCCAGTGATCTTAGAAATGCTAGGAGAAAGCACAGAAATCCATCTTGAACAATTAAATTTAATAAATGACATGTACACCTAACATGGAGAAGAGTTTTACCAACAGATGAAAGCATAAGATTATCAGCAAGTCGAGTGGCAATAACATCATTGTTAGATGCATTATCCAAAGTCAAAGTAAATACCTTATCATGCAAATGCCAAGCAATCAGTTCCTCATACATATGAGCAGCAAGACTCTCACCAGTATGTGGATACTCAAACATTTTGAAGGATAAAATCCTTTTTTGCATAATCCAGTCAGCGTCAATCCAATGTGTTGTTAGACTCATGTAACCCATTTTCTGTCTAGATGACCACATATCAGAGGTGAAGCAAACTTTTCCTTTAAACATATCAAAATAAACAATCAAGTCAGATTTTGATGCAAAAAATATTTTCATTACATCCCGCTTACATGTTTGGCTTGAAAAGCCTTTAAACTGTGGTGCAAAAGCTCTTTGAATCATGCCAGAGAAATCATGTTTATCAACAAACGTGAAAGGCAATTCATTGTTGGAATATTTTATTAAATATTCATTATGCGACCGTAATATTTATCGAATATTTAAAAATGCTATTATTAAAGATAAATCTATCAATTTAAGTGATCAAATATTGGTTGAGATTTTGGTGTGATAATTATAGTCATGGAATATCCTGTGTAGATACCAAAGAGATAATTATCAATATCTTTGAGAGACGGATTTGAAAATTATCTCGTTCATAGATGCTAGTGTACATCTATAAATAGGGGTTATGGTCCCCGGTCTACCGTAGTGTTCTCAATACTCTGTGACTCTCAGCAGTGTGTTGAATATGGACATCCGGCTAGGCTGGAAGCACCAACCCGGTGTACTTCGTACACAACTCAGGTTTGTTGTTTTAGATTTATTATTTAATCATACAGAATCCGTTAGGAGATTAAAGCTGCCGCATCAAGGTACGCAATATGTACAATTCAGTTTATCATGCTTAATCACCGATATGGCTATTACGATCCTGGGTCACGCCAATTTATGTTTCCGCTGCGCAACTCTGATAATATTAATTCTAACAAGTGGTATCAGTCGCCACCATATTAGATGATTATGCATATTTAAGTTTTTTTTAAAGCATGTCTCGTCTTGTTTATGTTTTGACTTCCGTGTAAGAGCAAAATTTGTTTTAATCAATTTTTTTTGTTATGCATGAATGTGACTGAGCAATCAAACACACAATCAAGGTAAACTGAACGAAATTGGAGGGGATTTGATTTGGTCAAATATGGTTGACTCAAGGCATAAGGCTTGCGAGTTGATTTTTCAAACAAAGAAAGTCTGGTTTGGACATTCAGAAGCTTCACACCCGCCCTTCCCGTTCCTCTCCAACTATTCATGTCACGTATTTGTCGAAGGTGGTTGCCACATCATCGACAGCTAGAACAACAGCAGCGAACGGATGCATCAGGAACAGTGACACGAGCAATGGTCCGCGGCTGCTGGCGGCAGCTCATGGCGGCTGTTGTATGAGTTAAGAATGAAACCCTAATTAGGATTTTCAATTTGGGAAGGAGGGTATAAACCATTCGGTTCAGTTCAAATTGAATCAGTTCGGTTCGTTTTGAATTGATTCGGTTTACTCCTTTAATTTGGTTTATTATGGAACCTGTTTTGGTTCACTTTTGGTTCAAGATGTGTTGGTTTATTTTGATGATTGGATTTTGTCTAATTTAGGATTTATTAGACAAATTCAATTATTTATGATTCATTTGGTTTGTTCAAATTGACTTTGATTGATTTGTACTAATAAGGAATCATAAAATCAAGGAACCAACATTACTTAAGATTTAACTGTGAGATTTGACGTTCAACCCCTTAAGCCAACTCTCCGAATATTAATAGAAGTGGAATACTTGACCACCTCCGTGGCGTATCCATGTAAATATTATCATATTTGGTTTGTTGGAGTACTGTGTAGTATGCGTGGATATTAATTTAGGCCTCCGCACATTAATATCTATTACGACTACATATGTACCTGTGGTGATAAATGTGTGACGATTATTTGGTCAACTTATGTGGATAGGAACTGCATCCTCCGATGTCTTATTATTGCACATATCTTATCGTCAATGTTTGATCACTACAACAAGATATCACTTACAGTTAATACCATAGTCCTCCGACATGCTATTAATGTTGTACCGGTATCTTGGAATGTCAAAATCTTCTTTTAAATATTTGGTGAGTATGTCATTAAATTTATTCTCTCATTTTAGTAAGTATAAATACACATTTATGAAATACCATATCATCATATTTTGGCGAGAGAAATCCCATATGTTTGAGGATATTGAGTTTGGGGGAGAGATTTGGTTGCACTCCCCATAAGGATTTTAAGAATATAATGCATCAAACTCAATATTCTCAATAACAACTTTGGTGATATTTTTATCTCAGTTGATGGTATTTGAATGGATGTTGTATTGTCTTCTCATTCGGATTAGAGATGACTACAACTTCAGTTAACGTATATCACAGTTCGGTGGGAGTAATGATT
This sequence comes from Sedum album, assembly GCA_006409495.1. Classification (NCBI taxonomy): domain Eukaryota; kingdom Viridiplantae; phylum Streptophyta; class Magnoliopsida; order Saxifragales; family Crassulaceae; genus Sedum; species Sedum album. Next base: position 33,795 of record QZGG01001864.1, read on the forward strand.
TGTCTTAATGGAACTTGTGATACACGTTAAATTTTGGTTGATTTTGTATGTATTCAGGAGTACGTACATATATCACATGTTGTGCAAGTATTTCAGGAATTTAAAATTAAATTTAAAGTAAGAGAATACAAAGGAGATATGCGCACTAACGGATGTCCAGCAAGTCGAGATCGGTTATGATGATGCCCTACATGATTTGTTATAAATCTTAATTTGTCTACGTCAGCACTAGACTAGCAAATTATAAGGCATCAATTAAGGAATATGGTTTAAGGTCACTATCACATTAACACTTCCGACAAGGCTAAAGACTATTCAGTTATTTAGTAATGTTGACTTAATCTTGTTCAGCTTACAACTTAGAATAATCAGTGTGAATGATCATTGAATTCAGATTCTTTGTTGTGAACATAAAGTACAGAGTGAAAGAGCATTTGGTGTTAAACTCCACTATGACGCCACTTAAGTTAACTAAGATCTTTTGAGAGACGTCTCAATTGATATCCGGGTTCAGTGGGAGTTATGTCGCTCAATATTATACAAAGCTTTATGCATGCATTTATATTAAGTTCTGCAGATTTGGCTGCACTGTACACTCTGGAAAGTTCAGTTGATCTTTCATTGGGACCAGTTGGAAATAGGCATGTGCTGATCACATTGCATGTAATTTCCATGCTACACACCCATGATTGATCCATGTCGTTTAGCTGTGTTAGCATACGTGACAAGCTCAGTCTAGTAACAAAATATGATTACGAAGGCTGCCTTGATCCTATGTTAGCATAGTTAATGGACGGGATTGTTCGGATCACACCTTAAAATAATAGCAATTTGGTGCACACTTAAGTTTTAAGGATATTCGATTGCATATTCGGTCCAGTGGGAGATTGTTGGAATATTTTATTAAATATTCATTATGCGACCGTAATATTTATTAAATATTTAAAAATGCTATTATTAAAGATAAATCTATCAATTTAAGTGATCAAATATTGGTTGAGATTTTGGTGTGATAATTATAGTCATGGAATATCCTGTGTAGAATACCAAAGAGAATAATTATCAATATCTTTGAGAGACGGATTTGATAATTATCTCGTTTATAGATGCTAGTGTACATCTATAAATAGGGGTTATGGTCCCCGGTCTACCGTAGTGTTCTCAATACTCTGTGACTCTCAGCAGTGTGTTGAATACGGACATCCGGCTAGGCTGGAAGCACCAACCCGGTGTACTTCGTACACAACTCAGGTTTGTTGTTTTAGGTTTATTGTTTAATCATACAGAATCCGTTAGGAGATTAAAGCTTCCGCATCAAGGTACGCAATATGTACAATTCAGTTTATCATGCTTAATCACCGATATGGCTATTACGATCCTGGGTCACGCCAATTTATGTTTCCGCTGCGCAACTCTGATAATTTTAATTCTAACAAGTGGTATCAGTCGCAACCATATTAGATGATTATGCATATTTAAGTTTTTTTTAAAGCATGTCTCGTCTTGTTTATGTTTTGACTTCCGTGTAAGAGCAAAATTTGTTTTAATCAATTTTTTTTGTTATGCATGAATGTGACTGAGCAATCAAACACACAATCAAGGTAAACTGAACGAAATTGGAGGGGATTTGATTTGGTCAAATATGGTTGACTCAAGGCATAAGGCTTGCAGATTTGGTTGCACTGTACACTCTGGAAAGTTCAGTTGATATCGCATTGGGACCAGTTGGAAATAGGCATGTGCTGATCACAACGCTTTAACAACTCTCTTTTTTAATCAAGCGCTGTTAAAAGTAATACATTTAACAACGCTTTTCCAAACTAAGCGCTATTAAAAGTCATAGATTTAACAAAACTTTTCAGAATATGTGGTTTTTTTCAAAGTCATTTATATTAACATCGCTTTACCACTTCGCTGTTTTTTTTTGAATTGCTATTATGTGGTCTTATTTTTATAAACATAAAATTAAAAACAATACCATTGACGAAGATTTTTGTTATCAAATCACAAACAAACGCAACTAAATATTTACAATAATATTTTCGTACAAGACTTCTAATCTCTATTGGATAGGGTAAACCCTAAGCTTCATGATTTCGGCGTCTTTAACTTCATGGCTAAACCCTAAACTTCATGATGTCGGCGTCTTTAAAACTCAACTCATGCCTCTTCATGTCATGTTTCAAGCATCCGAAAATAATAGATAAAATAAAATATTCAAATTTGAATTTGAATGAAAGAAGTTGGAGTTGGAAGATTAATCGGAGTGGGAGGTTGTGGAGAAGTGAAGAAGAGGAGAAGACGGTCGCTAGTTATGATGAATCTGGATTATATAGGAGGTTTGATATTGAGAAAACAAAAATTTCGGAACATTTTCAACTAACGAGGATTGTTGGATTCAATAAGAACAACGGTTGAGATATTAATCTGTGTGCATCGAATTTAACCAATCATGTCGCGGAAGATTTACAATAGCGCTTTAAATATAAAAGCGTTGTAAAAAAATTAATTTTTAACAGCGTTTAATGATAAAACGCTGTTAAAAAATAAATTTTTAATATACAACAGCGTTTTTATAAAAGCGCTGTAAAATAGTATTATTTAATTACGGTTTTTTAAAAAGCGCTGTTAAATGATAGGAAATTTGATTCTACCCCAAATCCTATCTTTAATCTCATCATTTGGACAACATATGAAAAAGTTATGTGCGTCGCAAATATTTTGTTTTTCAAAACTTCAAATGGGCATAACTTTGTCATACGATGTCCGAATGATGCGATTCAAAGAGGGTTTTGGGGTAGAATTAATTTTCCAATCATTTAATAGAGCTTATTTAAAAAAGCGTTGTTATATATTTTTATTTATTTATTTTTTCACAGCGCTTTTATCATTAAGCGCTGTTAAAAAGTTAATATTTCACAGACCTTTTTTAAAAAGCGCTGTTCTATCATATACTTAAAACGGCTCTTAAATAAATAAGCGCTGTTATAAGTATTTAACAGCATTTTTTTCTAAAATGCTGTTGAATGTGGGTTTACAACAGCGCTTAAAGCGCTGTAATAGGTATAAATTTTATAACAGCGCTTTATATTAGGCGCTGTTAAATAATCAATTTGTACTAGTGAAAGAAATAGTTTTATATCGGTTGGAAGTCACTAAAGTGGGAAACCCGAATCTTCATAATCCCAAGGAACTCAATTTAGTAATTTTACACCCTAATTAGCCGTGTGTAGGCAATATTCTTCTGGAAGTCACAAAAGTGGAAAACCTGAATCCTTTTTGATATTATTATTAAACTCTTTTATTAGACTCGGTTTTTAGTAGCCCAATTCATACCATACAAAATAATACCAACATCGATCCTTCAAGTAAAGCTAAAACTTTATTAAGCCCAAAGAGCTTTATTGGCCGTTATTTTTGAAGCAATATATAATTTTCCTTAAATACCCCGGATATGGTTAACAATTACTTAATTTCACAAAAAACTTATTTGTAACTTAAACTATGTTGAGTATAATATCACAAATTCTCAATTGTAATATACACCATCTTTTATATATAATTTTTTTATTTTAAAGAAAATAATAAATAAATACATATGCACATTTTATGTGCACAAACGGCATTCGATCGAATAGATATTTGAATATCAACTCATCACTTTCTCACTACTCTGTACAGATAATTCTACACTCTATCTTTTGTACTAAAATATAGCACTACAAGACTCGATCTTCATCCTATACTACTTAAACATTATTTAAAAAATATTACGTAAAGATAATCAACCAAATTTAAAATGCGTTACAATTAACATGAGTAGTACTTCACAACGTCCGTTCACGTTGTCCTTATACTGTTTTCAACTGCTTATTGTAATTCTACATTCATCTATAATAGAGAGCTGACAATCTTTAAAACTATTGAAATTTCTTTTGTTTATTAAAGTGGTTTTTTTTATTTAAGGTGAGAATGTTTCATTAGAATAAGATATTACAATACGAGCATATGAAGCAAACCGAAGGGACAAATACAAAGACATTTCTACATCGAGGAAGTCTCATTCATGAAAGATTGTGAAGCAGGCCATGATCGGCGCCATCCCAACGAACTCACCAAAGTCCATAACCCACCGGACTCGAGAAGACTCTCCACAGCAGCCAAGACAATAAACCGAGAGGGCATCAAGACCCAGAGAGCAGGAAAAACAAAGACAAGGGACACAAGCAACAAGGCCCAGCCCAGTAGGCCCACCAACACCAAAGCCCAAGAAGGCAGGAAACCTTAGCACGCCAAAACATCCTCACGCCGCAGATCCATCCTCACACCGCCGAGCCCCCAATGTCGCGCCGCTCCTCCCTCGCGCCCGTCAAGCCTCAGCCGCCAAGCCGCCTAGCTCCCGCCCTGTTGATCTGGCGACTTCAGATCTCAGTCCGACCTCCCGTCAACGTCCCCGCTCAAGCCCATCCGACGCACGTCCCCGCGACCCCATCCGACGCTCCGTCCCCACCTGGGTGGTGACCGCACAGAGGCATGGATTGAAGACCAAGCCTTGCATCCTCCGCAACTGGCGTCAACCAACCAACCAGCGATCGAGCACCCGAAACAACGGCAGACCTCGCCCTCGAACCACCACCGCACGACAAGCATCATGGCTTGACATGAATTCTAGCACAAGGCTAGAGGAAAGCTAGCATAGAAGCTAGGGCAAAGTAGGAGGCAAGCCTCCATTATTGAAAAGAAAAGACAGTACGAAAGGGAAGATTATCCTACCGCGGGCGGAGGAAGACTGACCTCCTCCCCGAGAGGAAGGGTGTCTGCCCCACCCTAACCGATGAGTTGCAAGGAAAGCTCCGAGGAAGGTTTTTAGAAAGAGAAAGAGAGCAAAGATGACCTCTAATTTGTTTATTAAAGGGTTGGGGTTATATTTTTTGGTTTCATTTTCATCTGAGAGAGAGAAATTTTGAAGTATCACCCTTGAGTACAAAAAAGCTAGATTTGATCATTTCCGATCCCTGGGAGTTGGTGTAAGATTAGTAGGAATTATTTAAATAACTCAAGAAATTGTACTATAAAACCGGAGAAATTTTGTAAATAGATTCAGAAACAATTACAATACAAATGTATCAAACAAATTTATAATTCTTAGAATGACTTAGGATCGAGTCCAAAGAGAAAAGCCTATACCTTGTTTCCTATCTAAAATTGCTAGTGTAAGTTTACGAGTAAAGGAGTTTTATCCTCTACCGAGAAGGGATTTTCGTAAGTACTGAAGACAATAATGAAGTGGGTAGGTAAACTTAATTAATAAACAAAAACGTAGCAAGAATCCTATTTCATTCCTAGGTAACAATATAATGATGCAATGGTAATAATGCAAGTACATGAAGTCATGAATGATAAGTTTATTAGGTTATTGTACTACGCATTCTAAATTCAACTCTCGTTCATTCTCTAGAATGGAAGTAGTACTTAAAAAACGACTCTTAAACTTTCGCTCTTTGAATCGTGTTCAGAAGTTGAATTCTATAACCTCAACCTCTCGGACCTTGGTCCACTGATTGGTAATTCAAGTCGACAATTATGTTAACCAAAGTAATTTGTGTTTGTCACTCTCGCACACGGAACACTACCCTAAACAAATAATTCTAAATCCTAAACCTCCTAGGTTCACTCATTCCTTCCTTAGACATTTAAAATTCAGAACATAGCATATGGAAATAAGCAAACATATCAATCAATTCCTTCATAGTGCATGGTAAAAATTCAGTTTTGCATCACAATCAAACCTAGAAAATTTGTGAGGATTTCTATTATAATAAAACTACTCACTCATGGTGAGTTTATAATAGGTTGTGGTATGTTTAGAAAGTATGCGCATACAATAAAAAGAAAATAAAACTAGAGCAAAGGGGTAAAAGTTGCCGGAGTTTGGTGTGTAAATCCATGGTGCTGCCTCAAGCTTCTTGTCGAACCTTCAAAGCAGTGTTTAAATTCCTCCCAAAAACCATGCTTTAAGTGTTTCTAGGGTTTGTTATAAATAGCTCTCAATTAGGAAGGTGAAATCTGAATTTTTTGGAAATTTGCACAATCTGCCCGGCCCACTTTTTGGGTCGGTCACCTCCAACATGGGTCAGCGACCCATTTTTCTCGTAACTTCTTGGCTGCCCCCTGACCGACTCATTTTCTAGGTCGGACAACTTATGAAATGGGTCAGTCGACTCACTTTTCACCTCAGGTCACCAGACGCAGTTTTGAGTCACGCGATAAATGAGTTGGTTTTTTATTTTGCATCGCCCGACCTATTTTGAATCGTACGAATGGGTTGTCAGATGGTGCCCAAACCATGTCTCGGCGTCAAAATGGGTTGATCGACCCATAATGTTGCCTTTGTCCGTTTTTGCTCTTTTATGCTCCAAATCAAGCGGAATTCGTCCAAATTTTTTCTATTTCATCCAATATCCATAGATTTATAACCTGAAATGGAATAAGAAGGTATCAAAAGATCGGATAAAGTATTTAAATAAACAAGAACTTAAAAGAAAACATATAAGAATGCATATTGCATTTATTCGTATATTAGATGCAGAGGAAATTACAGTGGTAGAAGGTAAAAACTTAAATATACAGAATTTTTGTATTTATCTGACTTGATAAAATAGTTTATCTTTTCTAATGCTTTGTGAAATTATAGGAAATTAAAAGTCTAGTGCAACCAGCTAATGACATATTATAATAAACTTATTTCATATTTGGTTGTTAGAATGGTTGTTTTCTTCAAAATAGGATTTTATGATAATAGTTTATAATAATTATTTTGATTAAGATATATGTTTTCCCTAAAATACAAACATCATAGTAATATTGTATATAAATTTAAGAATATTTGTTGCCAATGTTAAATAGATCTGAACAAGAAAATTACTTTTTAATATTCATTTAATTTCATGGCGTTCGGTCAAACAAATATGTTTTTTTTGAGTTTTCATTCAGAAATAAAATATAGTGTGGAAATCAAGTTTTCCCACTAAAAATCTATACATAAAGTAACTAATTTTTTTATATTTCTCAACAAAATAAAATCAGGAAGTTTGTTCCGAGTATCAGAAACTTCACCAGTCATTGCAATACGTCGTGCGCATATTTTTATATGTAACATAGATACGAGCGGACACACTTAAAGGTGAGGTGGGGCAAGTATCCGACTGGGTTTCTAATTTTTTAATAAAATAATGTTAAACTTTATATTTTTTTAGTAAATATGAATAATATATATTCCTATGGAAATGGTTCAAGAATGACATATATATTTTCGTAAGATCATAGGACTTCATCTTAACCGTTGATTTTCATCAATCCAACATACAAGATTTAAATTAAAATAACCGTCAAATTCAATTGCCCGTGTATTTTGCAAACTCAACCGCCCATTTTACTCAAAACTCAACTTTAATCTCAACCGTCAGACTAATCAAATGAAACGTTGAGATTTGTCATTCCGTCTCACAAATATTTAATGTCCTCTTGGAGCTTAATCCATATCACTATTACTAATAATATATGCCTCATATATTTTAAAATAAAATATGTTATTATATAAAAAATTATAGGAACTAATACCATAATGGAAATCTAAAAATCGTGTTAGATTTGTACTTATTAATTAAATACGTAATTAATTCATATTAAAAAAATATTAAAAACACATTTAATATAGGGCATTGTAAACAAAATAACGTGAGAACTAAGAGTAAGAGTGATTTGACGGTGCGTTCAGTGCCGATCTTCATAGGCATGTTTTTATTTTTTACCTTTTGTTTGTTGTATTGACTATTGTCGGTGGATGTTTGATTGATGGATTAAATATATTTCTCGTGGCTTTAGATGGATCCCAACTTTTTCGCGAAGAATTTAGTTTAACATACCACATCTATCAGGACGAGAATAAAAGTTAGCTAGAAAAGCTACCCTTCTTAATCTTATGTCACCTAAGTAATATGATTTTTAAGATAAAGTTACCAATCGGGTCTTGGATGGCATGTATTTCGAATAAGCTAGGCTTTTAGCGGCTCGGATCAGCTAATCCAATCGGGTCGTCACATATGGTATTAGAGCCGACTCTCCACAGTAGATGATAGAGGTCATTGAAAGGAGAGTAGGAGACTGAGAGTCTGTCTAGAATGTGTCCAACGAGGACGCTGGGATTCTATTAGTGGGGTGAATGTAACATCCCACATCGATCAAGATGAGAATGAAAGTTAACTAGATAAGCTACCCTTCCTAATCATATGTCACCAAAGTACCATGATTTTTAAGATAAAGGTCCTAGTTTGTGGTGACCGAGAGGCTTGGGTGGTATGTGTTTCGGACAGGCTAGGCTTGTAGCGGTTCGGATCGACTGATCCGGTCGGGTCGTTACATTCACTTTCTTCTAAGTGAAGATGTCACGTAAGTTTACTTTGTAACTTCCTTGTTTGTTGTATTCAGAAAGATATATTTGTCATCATAAGTAATAAATATGTGAAGGAGCATTTTATGAAAATGAAAAATCGTAAAGAACAATTATAATAAACTTATTTTTAGATACTAGTTTTTTATTTTATTCCTACTCACAAAATTTCCGGGGTTTTGAATAACTTATCGCCTATTTAAATAATCGTAGCCAAAAGTGACAAGTAATTTTTTTAATCATGTTGAAGGATTCCTTTATAAATATATATTTTTTAGGAAATGGTTTCAGAAGAATATTTATGTTTTTGTAGAACATAGGACATCATCTCAACCTTTAAATTCATCAATCCGACGGACGAAACTTAATATAAAAACTATCAAATCCAACCGGTCTTATATGATATGAAAAAGTTTGTAACAAATTAAATAAGTATATTAATGGGAAGTGGTTCGAGTCCCTCTTTAGTAGATATTGTTCTCTTCCAGTCTTCCTCTACATTTTTTCATTGTAGAATTTCATTTTTAAATTCATTATAATTTAATTATTCGAATTAGGATCTAGAGCAACATCAACGCTTGATTTTCAATCAACGGTTGAGATTAAATTCAATTATTAATTAAATTGGACGGTTAAGTTTAGAAAAACATGGGCGGTTTCTTTTTCTTTAAATCAACCGTTACATTATTAATAATGAACGGTAGAGATTGTGTCTCGCCATCCTTAAAAACTAAATGTCCTTCTTAACTTTTCTTTAATAATTCAATATATTTATTATGGGTTAAGACGAGAAGGACGTTATGTTTTGCGAGACGTAAGGACTTAATCTTAACCGTTTATTTGATTAATCTGACGATTGAGATTAAATTTAATTTTAATTAAATTGAGCGGTTGGATTTACAGATATGATGGTTATTATGAGTTTAAAGGCGTCCCTTCTTGATCTTTTCTCTATTTATTATTTATATCATACAACTTAATTTTTTACCCTCTAATTTCAAGTCTGGATCTGCCACTAGTTTTGGAGCCTTGGCAAGATTTGGTATGTTACAGAAGTTTTGGAACTCTATGTTTTCCAGCAGTTATCAATTCCTAACTGTAGAGGCTGACTTTTGTGCTATACATTTTGTGCTTAATTTAACCATGCTGTTGCTGACCCCCACTTCGTATCAACTTTATTTACATTCCTTTAAAATCAAATCATTCCTATCCTTAAATAACACAAAAACAGTAACTAACATTGCAAAATCTTCAATAAAGGTTAATGGGTTGGAGCTACTGGCAATGCCCATCTGGTATATTTCTGGTCAAAGTCGCGGCTCGATGGAGGACAATCAGTGACATTTGCTGTACCTGAAGATTAAAATTGCCATATACAAATCACACAAAATTTGTAATGCTCTTGCAAAATTTTGGTAAAGGATTATAAAATTACCTCGAATTTGAGATTTCAAAATTTTGCCCTTACATGTTAACCATCAGATTGAGGAAGTTCAGTTGGTAGAGACTCTGTTTCAGTGTGTTGTTCCACTCTTTATTGTAGTAGGTACCAGACGGTTCATACCTTTCCTCGGACTCGTTACCATCTTCTCATTCTCGGCATCCTTTATGGCCTTTTTCTTTTCTAGTTCAAGCTGCTTACAGTTTTCCTCGTGAGCACGAGAGAACATTCTCACAAAGTTAAACAGCGTTGAAACAACTGCAATGTTTTAAAAATGAAAGGTTGCCATGATGAGTTCGAATTACCAAGAAAAATATCTTTTAAACTTGGTATATAGAAATTAATCCGACCATGGTAAAAATCAACCTTGTTCAAAAGGGCATCTTGCAGGATCTTCGCCAAAATAAAGTGTCAAAGCATCTGCATTCCTCCCCTGGAATGGTTAATAAGTCAATACTGATGGTTACCAAATGCTTGGAGCTGATTGGACAATTTGGTGAACTTTAAAGCTGAGACATACCACACAAGAATAAAGGGAAGCAAGGTTTCTCACTTCAGATTCAGCGAAGCCAAGAAATTCTTTCAAATTCTAAAACAAACGAAATAATGATAATTCAAATTTCATAATAATGGGTTCCAGAAAGGATAAACACGAAGCATGAAGTACACGTTGCAGGTTACCTTACAGAAGGCCGCTGACACATCACCGTCATCATGTTGTGAGGCACTTAATTCCTGAACAACCTTTTCTAGGCCTTTGCTAATTGACTGCATTTCTTCTGCCAGATACTTCAATTGTATCTGAATTAAAACCGTGCAATATGGCACATCAATTCTTCGGTTGGGATCAAGATCAATAAGTAGGAAAAAACGTGTACCTTTGTTGCAGCCTCTAAACTGACAAGATCCTTCGAAAAATCTAATAGTTCTGGCAGTTTCTCGGCTAGTACCTTCAAAGGGTTTATGAAAACATATTTATAAGAAAGCTACACTGATATTTACTTTCAACTGGACTAAAATGTGATAAATATGACTAACCTTACACAGATAGTGCATCAACGTCATCTTATTGTTTCGAGCCCTAGTATCAGTGAGCTTCAGAAGACTATCTAACCGAAAACCAATGGCAGCGCCTATAACAATGCCATGTATAACACAGTAAGCAATCAAACAAAATTCTTTGCCCAAAATGTGAAACAAAAAGCTGGTAACTTTGACCCACCTCTTGCCGTTCCTTGATTCAGGGCATTACCTAGAGAAAGTATTGTTTGCATGATGCGTTTTAATTTATGAGAACCTCTGATCTGTTACAGTTAGTGGAAACATCATGAATATCAGAAAAACTCCAATTGAAAGACACTAGTTATAACGTGGAATAATAATAGAAGAAAAAAGAGCTTGCCTCTTCAGCTGCACAATTTACGATGTTTAAACTCTTTCGGAGATCTGAGACCTAGGAATGAGTGGGTGAGATGTTAAAACTATAAAATAAATAAAATACAGGCAATATTTTCGGAGAATATGGTTGCTTACCTGAGTGCGAAACTGAATCTTAAATGAGAACACTCTAAGCTTCGCCTCCACCCGAGGTACTTTCATTAATTCCAAGAAAAACTGTCAACATGTAAATAATTTAATGAAACTCATCCACCCATAAAATACCGAACAAATTGCATTTACTATGGTTTTACGGCAGTTATGCCTTTTAAAGCGTTAATTTATCAGGAGAAAAACTGTTAATTTACTATAATTTCAATTTTCAAGTTCATTTATTTGATTTAACATCAGTAGAAAAATGTCAAACCTGCTCACACTTTCCCAAATTCTCCTTGTCGCCTTTGTAACCCTGACAATAAACAAGGAAGTCTCACACAAACAGAACAAATTATTATGGATGGTAACAGAAAACGCAATTTCACATACCTTAAGAAGTTCCATTTCCTCTTTTGTTGGACAAAATTTTATCAGATTCTCTACCTGATCTACATCCAGTGCAGAGTCATCAAGCAAAAGGACCGATTTCTGACAAGGTAACAAGAAATGATTTGACGATGTCAATATTGAAAATAAGTAACAGATAGGAGTGAACACTAGGAATAACAGAAGTGGAAATGAATATATGATCCATCTCATTACGAACAACGAGATAACCTACCATTAATTCAGACAAAGGAACTTTAACTTTCGTAAGCATTATCTCACAGTTATATGCACGCCTAAGTTCGATCTGCAAAATAGAACGAAAAAACCCCGTCAACATTGTTAAAATTAAATGCAACACTTTCAATTCTAAGACAAATTCAACGGCTAGTAACTGCTTAGCTAGTTCAACTCCAATGATGCACAAATGGTCAACAAAGATTGTACGAAAATGTATTCTGGGAGGGTTGGGGCATTCTTTCATTTGTCTCTTTTACTTTGAGAAGATAAAGATCAGTTTGTTAATGCTACTTAACACTTCTCATCTCTTTTTGCAAAATAAATACTGGAAAGCAAAATAAATACTGGAAAGGGGCCTAGCTGATTTACGGCAACTAAAGTTCTACATATTCACCGCTGGACATAAATCACATATAAAGTTTTAGTATCTGCGCATTAAAGTATGCAAGTCGACAAAAATTAGATCAAATGGAATAAGCCATATAATACCAGCTGAACTTTTTCAGCTTTTGGTGCAGCAGTACGCTTTGATTTCCCTCCTATGCTTGACTTATCTGAGCTTGGACCGCCTACAGAAAATAAATTTTCAAGCTCCGTCATGTCAAACTCTGGTGCCCTAAAATCAAACAGTGAGGTAGGTTAAGTGACTACCAAGTAAATGTGTAAATACTTTAAACTACAGTAATTCATAAGACGCATACTTAGATGCCTCATCACTCTTCTGAGCCTCAGCCCATAAACTTCCCTGCATTGCCCTTGTCAACTTCAACCAGTGATAAGGTTTCAGGTTGCTCTTTTTTCCTTGCACAGTATTACGAGGAGTTACACGTGATAGGATTCTTCCCTTTCCAAGGAGGGGCGGCGCAGGAGTAGGCGGAGGAGGTCCGGATTGAGATTGCGGAGAGGCGCTGACTGCTTTGGACATTCCAATTCCTGCAGGAGCTGGGGGCGGTGGCACTGGAGGGGGGTGTACAGAGTTTTTAGCAAAACCTGGTGGCGGTGGTGGCGGTGGTGCTGAAGAGGCAGCTGTGAGAGATGATGAATTATCAGAGCGTAATGGCGGAGGAGGAGGCAGAGGAGGCCCATTCGAAGTGGATGCAATATTTGTGGGCCCTGATGGTGAGATGTGTCCATAGAGCGTCCGGGAGGCGGTGGAGGAGCTGGAGGTCCAACTGACTTTTTCAACGTTGACGAAACTGATGCTGCTCCACTAAAAAGTGTAGGTAGAGGTGGAGGCATTGGTGCTGAAGATGAAATGCTGACAACAGACGACACAACAGAATCAGGGATTGCTCGAGGTGGAAGTGGAGGTGGAGGAGGGGGTGATGGAGCTGGCTTCGAAATTGGAAGCATAGATGGTACTGAACTGGCTGATTTCACCTTCTCACTTGAATCTTGGTCAAGTGAAACATGTGTTGGTTTCCTTGAGGTGTCAAAACCAATAGGGGTAAACTGAGGCGGAGGTGGAGGAGGTGGAGGAGGAAGTGGAGTAGGAACTGTAGTCATCTCTGCTGTTCTGGAAACAGCAGCTGAAGATTTTACAAACAAAGAGGGTGGGGGAGGTGGGGGAGGTGGGGAGGTGAGAGATGACTGTGAAGACGGAACTGATGCACTTTGGGAGGTACCGGTTCCGGTACACAAGCAAGGACAAAGATGTGGTGGCATCTTGAGATCCTTTCACACTACTTGCAGTGGCATGCATGATCAAGCAACAATCCAGGGATCCCCAACATAGAGGGTGCACTGTGATATCTTGACAGAGGCACAGGTGAACCTTGTAAGGAATTGCAATATGACACTGGATTAGACCGAGAAGACTGAGGCATACGCTGTATAATCTTCAGTTGCGGAGGCCGTTCAACATGAAAATCTTGATGATCAGCCTGTTCAGAGGAAGTTGCTTCTTTTAACTCATTACTACTGGCAGCTGTTTGATTTTCAACCACTGTCACCAGACCCGTAAGCTTGCTCTTTGATGCCTCATTGTCTTCTAGTTGCACCACAGAAGATCTGGAAGGCTCTTGTGGGTCAATCTTCTGCTCAGCAGACATTGTAACCAGCAAAGGTTCATTAAAGATTTTATCTTTGTTTTCATCAACACTTACTGAACTTGTCTCACCTTCAGTTTTCCAGTCATGAACCTTATGTTCTTGAGATCAACCTTCTCGGGAGTCAAAGTTGCAGTGTGAGATGCTTTAGTAGAGAGATCTTTTGGTCCCATGGATAGGGATACTGAATTTCTTTTGCCGCTTTCTGAAGACATGGTTTCAACCTGCTGTTCAAAAACACCACGAAGTTCTTTTACAGAGGGTTCTGATTGTCCACCAGACTGAACCTGCTGTTCAAAAACAACTCGGAGTTCTTTTACTGTGGAATCTAACTGTCCACCAGGCAAAGAAATTGGACCTCTGTTGTTTTCTAACGGTCTGACCGATGGTTCTGAATATTCACCAGGAGCAGGTACTAGAGGTGTTTTGTTGCTTTCTGAAAGCTCTGATCCTGCTTGTTGCTCAATAACTGCCTGAGATTCTCGTTTGGTTGAATCAATTTTCCTCCCAACTGCATTTGGAAATGGTTTGAGTGATGGTTCAACATGTTCCTCAGCCTCCCCCACTACGCTGGATTTCTTTTCTGAGGTCTTGGACCCCACTGTTTCTTTGACAACTTCCAAAATCGACTCCTCTAAAACCTTCCCTGCAGTATTTCGAGAGTCAGTTTCAAGTTTTTCTTGCAAGACATTTGACGAAGCTATTTTCTGTAGCACATTCAGAGCCACATCCGATTTAGGATCAAGCCAATCCACATTGCTGAATATCTCCTGCACCTTAGCAAACGCTTCGACAGGAAGTCCCTCCTTTTCCTCGATGTGTGGTACATCAACAGTAATAATTGAGCTGGCAGAGTCCATCTCTGAAAAAAGAATCTGCATTCAATAAATTACCTGATTAGAATGACAAATATATATATGTTCTAATATGGAAAAATAGACACAATTTACCTCAGCTCTAAAATCCTTCGGGAATTGATCCTTTGCATTCCACAAAATGTCAATCTCGTCACGATTTAGCATCAAAATATTGGATCTGATAAATGCCGTGTTGAACATAACTCGATACATCATCTCCTCATGCTCCAGATCATGATCCAAGCTAATACACTCAAGCACGACATCACCTTGAATATGACAATGGATATCAATCTTGACTAGTTCGCAATCTGCCTGTATAGAAATTCCAAGCTTAACACCTGATTTGGATCTTACCAACTTCAAAAGTTGGAGGAAAAATTTAAAAAAAGTATGTCCGCTTAATTGTCCCGAGGGAAATCATTTGACCATTAACAATCCATTTTATTTCAGTTTAGACATACAAAATCCAAGTGGAGGAGAAGTTGGGTAGGAGTCAAACTAAGGATGGAGTGCCATTCTAGAGTAGCTACAGCTTCCAATTTTCATACTGAGGAAACTATACGAGCCTGATTCTTATAACAAAACATTATGGAGGCATCATCCAAGGCTTTCACTGGATATATTTTACCATATTAAGCTGGTTGATGGTTAATAAAAAAGCAATAATTTACAACTACTTAGAAGCTGCAAACAAACCATCGTCCGTTAGAATAAATAAAAATCACCTGTGTAAAGCGTCGAACAGCCTTGCTTTTCTTTGGGGTCGAGAACAGAACTTTAGCAGTTCGATCATTAACCATAAAAGGATCTTGTCCGTATATTCTAAAAATTGGACAGCAGCCCCCTTCTCCATCAAAATTAGGAATAAATCTTAAAATGACACAGTCCAATGTAAGAGCTCTATCCAGTGGCGGCCATTCTGAGCCAACGTTCCTTCTAGATATATACTGCAGGTACCTCAATTGTGAAGGCATTGGATTCAACGGTGACATTAACTGCAAGAGCTCACGCGGTGCCTGTTTATATATCATGTCCAAGGTCTTCTGTTCCCCAGTGTACTGCTTCCTGTATATTAACAATGCAGCAAGCATGAATGCCAAAACTGGCCACCCGCCGCGCTCACAGTGCATCAAAATCACATTCTGCTGTCCAAGCGAGAGCCAGCTTTCGCTTGATCTCAAAAAATGGTGGATCATCTCCATGGTCAGTATGGGACAGCTTTCATAATGACGAGGATAATCCATGACAGTCATGTCATATTCAGATAATATGTTTGCAACTTGGCTTTGGTTTTCCCCATCCCGAAAATTAAAAACCATAAATGAAGCATCTGGGAAGTGATCACGAAGCTGACCGACAATGCCTGCCAAATATACCTTGTACTCCTCATCTTCTAAAACATCCGTGGTAAAGCAGCAATCGAACACTACACCATAATGAGAAATAAAAACTCCAATTCAGTTTCATGTATCACACAACTCAATATTTCCAAACAGAAACCTAAACTTCCACTTTCCATATCCCGTAACAATCAAATAACACATATAACAGCCTTCACATGAAGACCGAATTAATCAATATAGCTACACACATATTAGTAATACACCTCAATGACTTTACATCAAACAGCTAATCTGCGTCACAAGATACAAATAAAGCAAAGCTAATCATAACAAAAACATGGGTTACCATAAACCCTCTCTGAGATCTCCAGCAGCCCGTCAGGCGGCTTCCTGTAAAAGAATTTCCTGAACAACGCCATATCTTCCTACTTTTCCCGGTATCCGATCCGAATTCACTCAACCGCCTTCCAAACCCACAGTCGTCGAATTCCCATCATTATGAGTTTCAAGGATTGAAAAATATCTTCGCGCACACTCCCTCTGACTTTTGCTTCTGAAATGGGCAACCAAAAAGATGGATCCGGGCAGAGGGAAATTAGTTGTTGTCGGATGACACACGAGTTTGTGATGATTGGTGTTTGAGTTGTTTATGTCGTTGTTGTTGTACTCGGTTTGTCTGCGATCGTGGCGATCTTCTACGTATCGAGGTCGGAATTTATCAGATCTGAAATCGCACGTGTTGGTTTTTTGACATTCGATGCTGACGATGATCCGATTACTTAACGTTGGTCAAGCTACTGCCTGCTAGAGAGTCTACTGGCTCGGCCCATTAAGAAATTTCATGCGTTGATTTACTTTATTTTATTTCATAAGATTTCTAATAAAGTAATTTTTTTACATCAGCTCGTGTAAGCTCCAGATTCGTGTAATGGTTGAACAGGGACAGCGTACGGGGAGTTCCAGTCAGCATCGAAGATTGCTTGAAGCTGGGACACTATTGCAGGGCTGTAAGTGCCGAAGCTGACGCCTGCAGTGGCGTAGAAGTAGTCCCATATGAGGTTGCTGGTTCCAATATGTGCTCTGATGTCGCTCACTGCATATTTCCCGTGGTTGACTCTGGTAAAACCAGGGTAGTTGTTTCCTGTGGCTGTGCTGTTTCGAGTGGCCGGTCCGGTGGAGTTGTAACCTGGGACTGTGTAGTACTTGATCTCGATGAGCCCACAAGCATTTTTGTGTTTCGTTGAAGCACACAGGTCGTTGGTGAACAGTAGATGCTTTAAGTAGGGATCCGTATTGGGAATGAAATGAGCCCAGTAGGCCACCAGTATCTTGACCTTTGCTTGTTTGGAGAATATGACCTAAGCAACATGAAGCAGACTGAGAACTTCAACAAAAACAGCCAAGAGGATTAAATTGGATTGTAGTGGTAACAACAGTGCGATTGAAGGATGAATGTAATTCTGTAAATCTATCTATACAACAAAGCATAGGTTGAAATATATCAAAGATGACACACTCGTTCAGATTCACTGTAATGTATTTTTACTTTACCTGTGATATTGCAGACGAAAGAGAGGACCAGAATATGG